>JBAMCP010000331.1:0-60706 GCA_037075105.1 Lissocephala sabroskyi | reverse complement strand
CTTCACATCTCTCCCTCTCTCTCTCTTTTCCTCTCTTTTTTTTCTCTTACCCTCCCACTTATACCTTTCCTAAGAAAGCTTCTTTAATAGATTCAATAGGTCGCTAAGAATTCTACTTATATGATTTTTGGTCTCTCCGTAGCTTTCTCCCTTATCTCTTCTGCTCTCTCTCTCTCTCTTTATCTCTCTCTCTCTCTCTCTTTATCCCTCTCTCCCTCTCTTTTTTTCTCTTACCCTCTCACTTATACCCTTCCTAAGAAAAGCTTCTTTAAAAGATTCAGAGTACCGCTTATGATTTTTTTTATATGACTGTTGGTCTCTCCGTATCTCCTTCCCTATATCTCTCCTGCTCTCTCTTTTTCTTTCTCTCTGTTACTCCCACTTATACCCTCGCAAAGAAGCCTCTATACTGAATTCATTATATCTTTTAAGATTTTTTTTATATGATTGTTGCTTCCTCCCTCTCTTTCTGTCTCTAATCTATCATCAAATTGTCACCCCGACTTTAACTACAATTGATCGGCTTATTATCGGATGAACGAATCGAGTTTTTCATGTGGTGTGGAAATTCTGCGGAACAAAAAAGAGGAAAAAAAGGGTAATAAAAATAATAAGCGCGTAATTATCGCATAAATGTCAATTTTAGAGTCGAACGATGTGCGCGATGTTGCGTCAGTGTTCATTTGCAACGGTAGACTGAGTCGCCGGTCCGGTCGCCCCGCCGGCCGGCTAATCAAGCTGCCCCTCCCCCGCCCCTTACCCTTCCTCACATGCGGCCACCGCCCACCGGCCAACGGGGGCGGTTAGTCGACAAATTGGCCGGGTTGTTTGGTTGTTGCTGTCGTTGTTGTCGCTGTTGTTGTTGTAATTGCAGCGATTATCGGCCAGAAAACAAACCATATAAAAAATGTAAAACTCTCTAAAACGGGAGGTGGGGAGTGGAAGGCAGAAATTATAAATATATGGATTTTTTTATATAGAAAAAAAATATATATTCACGAAAAAACAAAAATGATTGTGTAAAAAATGCAGGCAAAATGACGTCAACAACAACAACACTAAATTGAGAGAGAGAAAAAGCTCACGACTAAAATTACACAAAAACAAAATACCACCAGCAACAACAACAACCGCAGCAGCAGCAGCAACAGCAACAACAATGCCGACAATTGCGACGACTGCAATTTTGCCATTGGAGGCGACTGCAATTAGCCGGGCCTTAAAAAAATACTCGCCTCGTTTGTTTATAGCCCTGATTGTTGCTGGTGCTCTGGTTGTTGTTGTTGCAGCGGCAGCAACATTGCGACGGCAGCGGCCGCGGGTTTTTCTTGCCCTCAAAAATAAAGAAGAAAAAAAAATACATTGAATTCATTATAATAAAAGTCGAGCCAAGAAGTAGGTCAAAATTATTATTGATGCAGAACAAAAACAAAGTAACCAGCAGCAACAACAACAGCAGCAGCAACGACAGCAACGATAATGGCAAAATATTGCAAAAATCACCAAATGGCAAATGAAAAAAAAACGAAGCAGAAGAAAATAAAAAAAAAAAACGACTTGTAAAAATTTCCTAAGCACAGCCGATCGAATTGGAATCTGTCCGTCCGTCCCGTTGTCGTGGGGAGGCACACCGACCCACATGCCAATTCCCCGATGTTCTGCACGAATAGTTTGTTTGATCGTAAAATTTTATTCCGGCATTCAAATGGCCAACGAGCACAAACAAAAATACGAAAAGTACGAAAAGAACCCAAATGAAAAACTGCAATGAGCAGCAATTTTCTCTCCAACGTTCAGGCTCCACGCCGCCTCACCACAATAAGTACTTTCGGGAGAAAGGCAACCCTGGCGGACTTGCCCAAGATCGCTGAAGAAAGAACAAAGAACTTCGGGATCCTTAAGTGAGGAAAGAGCAAAGAGAAAACTAAGCGATCTTTGGGGTGGAGATAGAAACTTTAGAGACCCTCAGATTGCTTCCAAGCACAAATTGTAAAGAACTTGGGAGTCCTTAAGTGGAATAGAAACATTATAGACCTTTAGATTGCTTCAGAGGACCAATTCCAAAGAACTTCGGAATCCCTCACGAAAGAAATTAGTCTTTGGGCTTGGGATAAAAACAGACCTGAGATTGCTCCAGAAAACAAATTGTATAAAACTTTGGAATCCTTAATTGAAGAAAGAGCAACGAGAAAAAAAGGTGATCTTTAGGGTTAAGATAATAATATTAGAGACCTTCAGGTCGCTTCAGGGCCCAATTATATAGAACTTCGGAGTCCTTAAGTGAAGAAAGAGCGAAGAGAAAACTAACATAAGCGGTCTTTGGGGTTGGGATTAAAAAGTTAAAGACTTTCTGGGGTATTTTATGAGCAGATCAGTTTATTTCTTGTCTTTAATCTTTATTTCAGATCTTTTAAGAGACCTTTGTCCTAAGTTCTTTTCCAACTTGCCTTTCATTTCAAACTAATAACAATCTTCCAATTCCTTTATGTATCTTCAAAAAAATGCACAGCTCTTTGTTCCTAAACTTAAACTTTCCTATATTTATTATTCGATTCGATCTTTAATCCTTCCTCATTAATTAATTTGTATACCTGAGAATGAGAATCCCTTTGAGGTCTTCTTCGTTTGAGTTTAAAGATTATTTCAACAGAGTTTTCTCTCTCAATATTTCTTTTGAATTCCCTGAGCTTTTCAAGGATTTCTAGCTGCCTCTTTCCGATATCCTATCAGCCTGCAATCCGCAACTTGTTGGAGTTCTCGTCCCCGCGTCCCTTTCAGTCCCTTTCGTGTTTTGTTTCACGTCATTTCCTATTCGGTGCCTGGTTAAAATGCATTTTCTTCTGGCCATCGGGAAATGTCTTGGATTATTTATGCATCATTGCCACGCCCCCGGACGACGACGAGGAGGTGATGGGGGAAAATAAAACGATCTGTTGAAAAGACATTAGAAAAAAGCAATGAACCATTTTCGTCAGCTTGTAAATTTGGAAAGCCGAGTGGCGGCGGCTACCGCGGCGAGAGTTGCTCATAAATCGAAGATCAGCAATAATTTCGATGGCAGGCAATAAAACTCGAACGTCGAGAGGAGGAAACTTGAATTTTCAACGCCTCCGGGGCCTCAACATAAACGGGGCGTGGCCCCCCCTCCAGACGCCCCAATGCAGCAGCGCACGCAATCGCAAATTCTAAGAAGCAAAACACAAAAAATTAGATTGAATTGTTTCTGGCAATTGTTGTTGCTGTTGCTGGCGGTGGCGGCGATGGAGCTGCATAATTGCAGTTGCCAGTGGAGTCGACCGACCGACCGAGCGACCGACCAACAGGCTGCCTGGTTGGCCTGGCCTGGCCTGGGCCTGGTTGGCAATTTGATTGAGTCGTTTCCAATTGGAATGGCAAAACGCTGCGGGTGTTGGCACTGACGACTGTCTGACTGCCTGACTGGCTGGCTGGCTGGCTGGCTGACAAACTGACAGATGGATGGACTGAAACAAAAGTCATTTGCCAAAGTCGGAAAACGCAAAACAAGAAAAACTCAACCGCACACTGTAATTTGCCATACGCTTTGCTGTTGTTGCTGTTGTTGTTGTTGTTGCTGCAGTTACAGTTACAGATTTCTAGCCTTTGGTGGGGGAGCTAACCGCGCTGGCCGGCGGCCGCAACTCTGATTTGGCTTATTTCGGGGCCACCAATAACAACAACAGCGTTGCATTTTCCATGCATTGGGGGTGGGGGGAGATCATTGTCAATTAAAGTTGAGGCCGGCACGTTTGCTCGGCCAGGAACGGAGAAAAGTTCTGTTAATGCCCTGGGGCTTTGTCATTGCGCGGCAGCCAGCAACAATGGCCGGCCAGGGTTGTCGTGTCACGTTTAATTTGCCCATTTTAAAGCAAATGTGCAAATGGCGGACCTACGACTTTTCCTTCGGCCACGCCTTCCGCTTACGCCGGCCTGCAATTTGTTAATTGTGATCAAAATGCAAAAAGCCCGCTTCGCCTAACGGTAAACGGATGCGTCACCCGCAAAATCCTCTCGGTCACGTGCGCTTTTTTCAGAAATAAAGAAAGTGCCTGTAGGACGGGCAAGTGCAGGTTTTCCCAGCCCGCGATTGACAGGCAGCGAGACGGGCGAATGTCCCCGCATTTCTAATAAGCCCGGCGACTCTGTCTGTCCGCCTGGCAGGCCCGGCCAAGTTCAAGAAAAATCCACACTGCCCCGCGAATTAATACGATTTTTATTCATGACCAGCGGGCAGGCCGGTGGATCGCTGGATTGGCAATCTGCTGCTGCCGTCGTGGCTTCCGTTGGCCGGAATGTGGTGACAATGTTGCTGCCGTGGGTCCTTTGTTTTTTTTTGCTGGCTGGGCAACAATCGATTGAAGTCGCGGCCGTCGTCGTTGTAATTTGTGCAAATGAGGCTTTAAAAGGCCTGGACACGACCCCAGGCGGGGGGGGGGACAAATAGACGAAAAGCGCCAGTCGCCAGGTAATTGTCCTGGAGGAATTCTATGGGGTAAATATTTCGGCCAGCAATTAACTGGGAAATAGAAAGTCCGCGTCGTCGGCCCGCGGCCACGTGCTTTTTTTACACAAAGAATTCCAAGAATCGCCCGCCCCCACCCGCGCGCGGCTACTGCGCCTCAAACAAACAACCGTGGGGATTTCGTATAACAGTCGAGTGCGTATAACAGATAACCAAAGGGGAGAGGGGAACTCTAAAATTTGAAATCAAAATAAAATTGGCAACAACACGTGAAAAGGCAAACAACAAACAACGTGGCCTGATAAACAACAACAACAACACTTATTAGCGCGAGGGGAACGCGTGCGCCAATCAGAGAGAGCGGGGGGCAGTCTCTTGCCGGCTGAGCCACGCAATTTACAGTTACGCATGAGCCATTCACTTGGGTGCGTGTGGCGCTCTCTTTGGAGCAGCGGCGCTGCGTGTGTCGCTCTCTTTGGACGCGTGGAATTTTTGTTGTTCGATTGTGGGTGGGGGGGAAGGTCGTTTGTCGTTTGTCGTCTGTCGATCGCCGGCGCCGGCCCCAAAGGTGCGGGGGGAGTTGTTGTTGTTTTTCTTGTTGGATATTTTTTTGTTTACGTTTTGGGATTTCTGAGAAGTGTGTCAATGCGGCACAAAAAAAAAAAACCTCCAAAAAACTCTACAAACGCAGTAAAAAAAAGAGGTCGTCAAATAATAAAAAACGCGGCAGACAAATAAAAAGCGAATAATCAACAACGGAGGCTGCGAAACCGCCGCATGCAAATTAACCAGCAAATTAAAACTTTTCCTTTTCTGCCACACAAACACGCGGAATTGACTCACGCAGGCCGGCGATTCGCGCGGGTAAAAATATTTTTTGCCTACGTCATTCTACGCACCGATCGCAGTCGCCGTCGACGTCGTGCGTAGCGCAAAAAATAACAAGTGAACTTTGAGCACGCGCCGTAGATTTTTGTTTTGCTTTTGCCATCATAAACTTCGCAATATTTTTTTGTGTCAGGGGGGAGGGAACCACCCATTCATTGAAAACTATTTATGACGCGAAATTCTGGCAATTCCCCGCTTGATAATTGCGGGCAACCAGAGCGGATGTTGCTAGCGCCAATGTTGCCGGCTCAATGTTGCTAGCGGGGCTATATTGCCAGCCCTATCGATGTTGCCAGACTTCCGCCTCAAATCCGCTCGCCGGCTTTGGGCGTTTGTGCCGTTAGACCGGCTGTTTGTCTACCGCCCGAACATTTCCGTTTGCCTTTCTGTTTTTTTTATTATTTATTCTTTGGCTTGTTTTTCCGCTCGAAAACACCTTGCGTCGCCGGCAGACGGACGGGCGGACAACTCTTTGTCGCCGTTATCGGGGCCGCTGATAAGACTCCGCTGAACGCCTTCCCCACAAAAAAACTCAATGAACTTTTTTTCTTTCCCAGCCATTGACGCAAAATTTTTGCCTTATCGGCCATAAATTTCCCTGGGTCACTTTTACTTTGGGTGAAAGTTTCGGGCCCTGGTAATTTTGTGCCCACCAATTTGGGCAATTTTCGGGCGCGGGCGCACGTGGCTAATTCAATAAACTGAATTTGCTGGGCTAATTGCCACCGCCAAATTCGAATGCAACTCAATCAAATTCGAAAGCGCGGCAACGCGGAATCTCCTGCATTATGAAAATATGACGGCCAGAGCGGCTATCAAATCGCATCTGCCTGCCCGCCTGCCTGTCGACCCAGTGGACTTTGTTGTTGGCTCCTTCGTGGTCGGTTTTCGCCATGTAATTTTGCTTTCAACACCTTTCGGTCGCCGGTCGCCGGCCGCCAGCCTGTCCAATTGTTCGTTCAGCATGCAACAGAAATTGCGGCCCAACAAGCCGAATGGCCGTTGGCTCAATTTTCCAGCAACAACAGCAGCAGCAGCAGCAAGAAGAAGAAGAATATGTGCCCAAGTGAAAATCACGTTGCATTTCCCAGGCTCTGGTAACTTGGCCGGCCAAATCGGCGCGAATATATCGCATTTCAATCACGCGGCCGCCTGGCGCAATTTACGTGCTGCCACGCAGCGCAGCGCATGCGGCCTGAGCATTTCCACCAACCAACCAACAACAACAACCACAACAACAAGAATGGCAACTTGCTGTTTATTAAAACGCAAACGCTGCAAATGGGCGAGCGATGGCGCGGAAAGGCCCGGCCCGGCCCGGCCGGCCGGTCGGTTGGTCGGTGGTTCTGGCCTGGCCAAGTTAGTGGGGCATGCCCAGCTAACCGTAGCCACGGTGGTTGTTGTTGTTGTTGGTGAACCTAACGGTACCGATTGTGCGCACAAAATAGCCACATCGTGATAGCTGGCCGCTCATCTTGGCCCGCCGACCGACCGGCTCCCTTGGCCGGCCCGAGAGATTTCCAAAGTCGATTTATGCGCAAATTTACTTTTATGCGATTACCTGGAGTATCCCGGCCGCTGCCGACAAAAAACCAAAAAATTTATCGCCGAGTTTAGTAAATTTAATTGGACCGCAACGTAAAGCGCCATTAACCCGGCCAGAAGGTGCCAAATGGCCAACAGATCGGGCCGGGAAAGCGCGTGCGTGGCGATCGTTGGCGCGGCAAAAATTACGAGCCATCGTCGCCAAGGAAAAGAAAAGCCAAGAAAACCTGGTAGCCGGGTAATAAAATTTTATCGCCGTTGTTTGTTCGGATCGGCCAGGAATTCCCCTTCCCCAAGCGAATCCTTCCTTGGGGCGAACAATGGCGACGTCTCAATTGCTGGCATTTGGCTTTCAATTAAATGAAATACCGTTGGCTTGGTCTGGTCCCCTTGGACGGTTTATTATTTCAAATCAGTTTTTCCATTCGAAATGCTTTGAATTTACGATGAGCAGCGTCCCCCGGCCAGGACTTGAATGCGGCACAGTTGACGCCATTGCCGGCGTCTGTCGCTGGCGCTGCATCCTTTGTCAAATTTATTTGAGCGTAAAAATTTCTGTTCATAAAGCTGCTGCTGATGGCGGACGGCTGACGGCGGACGGATTCACTTGGCTTTCAACGGTTAACTTGGCTAAGTTCGCGCGAAGGTTAACTCAAGGGGAACTTAAAGTTTCCCCTTCGTCACGCTGACGTCAGTCAAACATACACAAATCGGCCAAGTGACTCACGAAAAAGCCAGCAACAAATTTCATTTTTGCCCGAGGTCAGGGAAATTTGCACAGCACAAAAAAAAACACGACAATTTAGTGAGAGCTTCAAAAATGTAAGCAATTAATAATGAAAATTCTCTGTACAAGTTCTCGATATAAATCGTTCGCTGTTTGGCCTCAAATTGGTTAAATGGAAAAATAGTTTTGCGGCAGATTTTTTGCATTGGAAATGCCGAGCGATTATCGCCGAGCGGCTCACGACTTTGAAGTGCCCGCGTCACAGCCGCCAGCCTGTCTGCCCGGCGATCTCGCCGCTGCCAGGGGGCGGGCAATTAACTCAATGACGTGTGTGTGTGCCTGTGTGTGTGTGTTTGAATTGTATAACTAACCATGCCCTCTGTTTTGCCGTTGCAGCTCACGCAAGCGACCACCGAGCGACACTCACGACTACGCCAGCGAGCAGTGCAAAGAGGATGAGATCACCGAATGCAATGCGGCCCTGATTTTGATGAATCTACACAACTCGCCCCGCGGCAGTAAGTCGGCTCCCCTCTAATCGATTTGAATGTCCTTAACGCTTGGGTTCTTTGCAGTGTCCGACAAATGGCTGGGCAGCAGTCCCTCGAGCTCGGCTGGCTCGTGGAGCTCCGGATCGGCCTCGCCGCCGCTGAGCGACGATGGCCACGTGTTGCATGGCCATCACATTCTGTCGCCGCACGATGCGGCCAATGCACGCATACGCACAACGTCGGTGTCCACCTCGGACGAGGGCATCGTCATGGACTTCAAGGAGGAGCGCAAGAAGAAGGTGAGTCAGTCTGACAAATTAATTCGGGCATGGCGGCCAAGTTTTCTACATTGTGGGAGCCTCTAATTGCAATTTTAAAACGGGCGACTTTCATCTTTTTGGCTCAAAGGCCAACGCATTAATTTTGCTCTCTCAGCGAACGAAGCTAAATCAAATAAATGTGGCCCACAAAAGGGCCGCGTCATTGGCTCGTTAGCTGGGCAAACAGTCGGACAGTTGGCGCCCCTTCGATTTGGGCAAACGGCGAATCAATCGATGCCGGAAATTAATTACTACCAAATTTTCTAGAGGCCAACTTGGCACTCCAAAGCGGCCGCTCTGCCGGTCTGTTTGTCTAGCTACCTGGCCCTTTGGCCCGCCGATAAGGCCAGCGAATTGAAGGTCGTTTTTGGAGGGCTCACGTGACTCACGTGGAGGCAACTGATAAGCTCATTTATGACACTGAGACTGACGATGAGTGGCACTGGAAAGGGGACTCCGTGGAGACTCTCGTAGCTTTCAATTAGTCAGCCTTTCGGCCCACCTGTTGGGCCATTCTCCTTGCTCTTTTCCTCGTCCCCAAAAAAACAATGCCAAGTTTATTTGCGCTCGACAAGGCGTGACACGTTTAATTGCATTTGCCGTTGTCGGTGGGCGGGGGCAACAATGTGCCACATTTCCGCATAATCTGAAATCTGCCGCGAAGCGCTCGGCAAGAGCGTCCGATGATTGAAGATAAGAGCCGATCCCAAGGATGGCGGGGGCTGAAATGATCTCAGCGGCAATCGAAATGGCAGCCTGAGTCGTTGCGATGAATGCAATT
Source organism: Lissocephala sabroskyi (assembly GCA_037075105.1). NCBI lineage: Eukaryota > Metazoa > Arthropoda > Insecta > Diptera > Drosophilidae > Lissocephala > Lissocephala sabroskyi. The sequence continues at coordinate 51,474 of JBAMCP010000331.1, read as the reverse complement.
AATCGCTAATTGTGAGCAATTATAGCCGATTGAATGGCTGAGGGGCAGAGTGTTGCATAAACGGCTCGGCCAGCGGCCGCTAAGTGGCCTCCGGGGTCCACGTGGCGCATACGAAATGTTCGGATTACTCATACGCACCGATGGTCGCCGGCCGGCCGCAGTGCAGCCGCAGATTGCCCCCCACACACTCCATATGATTAACCTTCATTACTCAACCGCGTGTGCCATTAAAATTACTCATACGCCATGTTCAACGTGCGGCTGTGTGTTGGCCTTTGTTTCTTTCCTTTTTTTATTACTTTAATAAATGTGCGGCCTGGAAATCATTTCAAATGCAGATTTATGTGCATTTAATGCCCTCCACCGCCCGCTCGCAGTTTTTCTAGCCAAGGCCCGGCCGGCATTGCAATTGCAAGGCTGTCAAACAATCGGACAATTGTCAGCTGGGCCGACCTACACGCTCATCACCACAATACACTGAGCGTAGGGAGGACAGCGATAATCGCTGAAGTCGCCACCGCTGACAAAGTCAAATAGATGGCAATGAGGCGGTTGGTTGGTTGGGGGTGATTAATTCCCGATTGTTTTGAAGGAATTCGTTGTAACATTTCCCATTGCGTGTTCAATGAGAAATGCCAAGTTTGTCGCATTTGAAATGAGCCCACCGCTTGCAATTTAAAATGATTAATCCTCTTATAAAATGGGCCCCCTCGGGCCAAGTGAATGTGGACCGGCTAATTGCACACTACCACTCACTCACACACCCTTGCACACTCGCACACACACACACACCCGGCCGTAGACCGCCATTGGCTCATATAAATTTCAGAAATTGAGGGTTTTTTTCCAACTAATTTGTTTTATAACAGCGGCGACGACAACGCCAAAGCAACTGCGACGACAACACACTCGGACACACAAATTACAGTGGAAAAAACAAAGCAGACAGCGAGGCACCCGAGAGACAGAGCTGGGGGATAGGACCGGTGGTGTGGGTCATTTGAGGGTTGCGGTATTGTGGTTTTGGCGGCCAAACGACCGACTGACAAGCCCACCAACCGGGCCAACCGACCAGCCAAAATGGCAACTGCAAGTGTGGGAGCACTGATTGAATGACAGACTCAAATGAGCAGGTTCACGCGACACATTGAGCAACACAATTGAAGGCAACAACAGAAAAGGACAATAAAACGCAAGGGAGTTAAGCAAATGGGCAGATTCTGTAGCAAATGGACAGATTGAACGGCCAGATTGAAGCAGCAAGGACAGAAGAGCAGAAAAAAGCACACAGTTCGACAAATGAGCAGATTGTACTCTGGACAGAATCTGCTAGATATTCAACATCAGGATAAAATGGGAAAATTCAAGCAAGTTGATCGAAAGCAAGAACAGAATCGGGGAAAGAAAAATAGAGAGTTGGACAAATGAGCAGATTTCTCTATAAGACAGATTTAAAGGGCAGATTGGAGACCGGAACAAAAATCAAGTTGAAGCAGGCTGATTGAAGGCAAGGACAGGAGAGGACTAAGAAAGATAGAGAGTTGGACAAATGAGCAGATTTTCGTGCATCTCAACGGGACAGATTGAACGGGCGGATTGGAAACCAGGATTAAATAGAAAGTTAAAGAAGCCTGATTGAAGGCAAGGACAGAAGAGAAAAAAGAGAGATTGTAAGTTGGACAAATGAGCAGATTTCCGTACATCTCAACGGGACAGATTGAACGGGTAGATTGGAGACGGGACTAAAAAGGCAAATTGAATAAGGCCGATCGAAGCAAGGACAGAAGAAGACAAAGGAAGGATGAGAGTTGGACAAATAATCAGATTCTACGAGAACTATATGACAAATGGGTTGAGATTGAGCGGGCAGATCGGAGACCTGGCAAGTTGAAGAAGGCCAAACGAAGGCAAGGACAGAAGGGGTCAAAAAAATTTAGAAAGTTGGACAGATGAGCAGATTCTTCTAAATGACAAATGGACAGATTGAAAGGGTAAATTCAACGGACAGGTTGGCTGAGGCTGAACAGGGCAACGAAACGGAAGAGAGTTGGACAAATGGGCAGTTGGACAGCTTGCCAAATGGACAGATTGAACGTTTGGGTGTTGGGTGAGGTGGTCTGTTTATTTTCAAAGCGATTTGCTGGCTGCAATTGTGTGTGTGTGTGGGTGTGTGTGTGTGCCTTTAAATAAGCTTAAATTTATTTATGATTTTCTTGTGTGAGCTGCCAAAAAAAACCCCAAACGCCCCCGCCGCTCACAGTTGGCCGGTCCGTTTGTCTTTTTGTGCAACATGCCGCTCTTTCATTTGCCACCGTTTTGAGCGGTGCGCGCTTTATTTTTAAATATGGCGAAAATTTAATTAAAAATTCTGTACGATTTTTATTTTTCTTATATTTTTTTCAATTGCTTTTGGCGGTGAGCGAGTGTTTTGTGTTGGCGGTTGTTTTGCAGCAACCTTGAAACAACATTCACTTGCCAACCACACACACTCGCACACTCGTAGAGAGCCACCTGAGCAGTCAGCCATCGCCGTCATCAACGCTGCCCACCCTTCGGGGGCCGGCGGACGGCAGGGCAGGGCACCCGCAGCCGCCAGCTTGGCTGCCTTTGGCACCAACCACAATTGAGAGGGTTGGCAGGGGGGGCGGCGGCTGCCGGTGTATTCATTTCACTGCCACCGCTCGCTGAGTTGCTGGCTTTCTGGCCTTGGATTTCGATTAGGAAACGATTTTCAAACGAATTTAACTATCAGTCATTTGGCCTGGCCTCACTTCCATTACTTCTGACTTTTATTGAGTGATTTTTAAGTTAATTGTGCTGCTGCCGCCGCTTAAAGTCAATTCGAGAGGCAACGGCAACGGCAGCGGCACTCGCTATGGGCGTGCATTTAATGATCTTTTTATTCCGCTGCCGGCAGCGACTGCTTCATCTTCTTGGCATCGCTTGGCTGGCAATTGTGTAAGAGATTTTAGATCAGTCATTTGCATTTGTCAGTTAATGTGACTTGGGCCGCCGGACAGGTTGTTCCGCGGGGCGTATGAGTAATTTCTGCCTTTCCTACACGTTCAATCAATCTCTGGTTGTTTCGAAGGCTTGTCAAGGTTCCTTAAATCAAAACCAGAAGAACTCAGAGAGCCTTTCAATCTTCTTCAGAAGTTCCTCTTTAATCCCCAATTTTTCCTTAATTTCCATTCAACTTTTCCTGACCCGCTGACCGGCGTTGACGTTGAGTCGCCTGTTGCTTTCCATTACGGAAAGTCTAATGAATTTTTATCAGCGATTGTCGTGACCGGCTCCTTTGGGCTCCGTTGACGCCCGCCAACAAATCGTCCTCTCCCGGCTTCATGAGGTGTGAATGCATCGCTTAGGGGAATCCCTCGGGCCAAAAGAAACAAAACCGAGAGACGAAAAACCCCAGTCATAAAAAGAAAATTGAGTATTTGTAAAACGCCAGAATTTATGCGCTTTAAAATTGAACGTAAAACTGTCAAAGCCACGGAAGAAGCCCCCGGCCGCCGAAGACTTTCGGCGGCTTAGGTGTGTGTGAAGGGGCGTGGCGGTCCAAAAGAAACTTGCAGCAATGCGCAACAATCCGTCAGAGTCAGTCAGCTGCAGGAGTGCCCATCAGTGGCAGCAACAACAATAAGCAAAGTCATTGAAGCGCCAACTGGGCGGCAACGGTCGGTCGGGCGGGCGTGTGTGTGTTGTGGGCGTTTGGGAGAAACGAACTCATAAATTTATCATAATTGCAAAAGGCACAAAAATGTGACTGAACCAGCAACCTCAGTGGCCGGGACCGGGCAATGCAAATAAAAAACTCGTAAAGAAAATGCAATAAAAATAAAAAAAACATATTATTTTTTTTTTTGCCATACTCAGCGAACAAACGAACATTCCCAAGATTTTAAAATAATGCCAAAGCGAGAGGGAATGAGGAGATGACAGCGTTGGTGGGTGGGAGGGTGATGGAAATACTTCCAATTTTCCCCCATTGAAGACAAACAGAAATGCGAGGCCGCGGAAAAAAAACAATGCGGTTGCGGTTGCCGAGTCGACGATTGGAAAATTGCATTTTCGTTAGTTTCTCAAAATCACCGAAGGCAACAGCAATCGAATTCTGTGCCAAGTGCAAACGCTTCAGCGGCAACAACAATAACAACCATTGGCATGGTAAAATTTTCATGTTCAAGGTGACAAAAATTGAACGGCCCACACAGGCGAGTCGGTCCGAAAGCCAAAAATGCCTTCGCGTTGTGGGGCTCATCGCTTGGCCTCGCCTCGCTTTTTCGTTGGCCCGGTGAGCTAAATTATTTTTTGGTTGGCCATTAAGCCGATTTGTGTATGAATTTGACGTGGAGCGTTCAAGAAAACAAGCAATCGATTGGGTAATCGAATAGCTGCTTGCCAAGCCATAAGGAAATTTCAGAAAAAAATCAACAATCGGTCCTACTTATCGGTTAAACGATCAATCAGTTTTTTTTTACCCTTTACCCTTCGCGTTCCCCTTGAATTTTATGGGTCTGCAGGAAGATCCTTATCCCATTTCTTCAAGCGATTCCTTTTATTGCTCTAAACTAAACTATCGATTCGTTTTTTACCCTTTACCCTTCGTGTTTCCCTTGTTATGGGTGTTTAATATCTACAGGGAGATCTTTATCCTTCTTCTCTGTGGGATTCCTTTTGTTTCCCAAAATTAAGTCACCGATTCGGTTTTTTACCCTTTACCCTTCGTGTTCCCCTTGTATGTTAGGTTTTTCTCCGTCTGATTCCTTTTGTTGCCCAAAATTACCCTTCATTCAGCTGACCTTCGTTATAATTCTTTTCATACCCTTACCCTGGCCGTACATAGGTACAAAAGACCCAAATCTTGTTTAACCGCAACCAAACCGAAATATTCCTTGTTCCCGGTGCCTCATCCCTGGCTGGGAGTCGAGGAAAGTCTCAGGCGAACTGACAGCCAAACTATGCGCACATTTTTAATTAATTTTGCGCTTCGACTTTCGGCCATCGTGGCTGGGTGGCTCGGCCCAGGGGCCGGGCCAATGTCGAGCATTTAAAATAAGACCCGCCGATAAAATGTTTGCGAAACAATTTTTTTGGCAAAGTTACCGCCGGCCAAGTATGCCACGCGCGGCAGGGTGACGATGCCGGTGTCGGGGGCAAGTGCAGTTCCGGACGACAGCGAATGAAAACAAAATGAGAATGAGACCCGAGCAACACTTTATTCCGAGTGGGTGCAACAAAGTTGCAACGAATTGCATTTCGATTTCATTTGCATTTTCGGTGCGCAACAAAAATGAAATCAAAAGTTGTTGGCCTGCCTGGCAGAGAGAGCACCACCGGGAGAGACTTTGGGTTAATTAAAGTTCTCGACGCACACAACTGTACCCTTCACCGGCGTTGCCATAACCCAAAAAAGGCAGAGACCGTGGCTGAGCCCTTGCCGATTCGCCCTGGCCCAGTTTCACTTTCCGCAGAGCACAAAATGGCGGTCGGTGGGGGCGGGGGCAGCAGCAATGCAACTGACGCTTCTGTTGGCGTGGCTGTACTTTTTTGTGTGTGTATAACGGTACGATGCGCTTTTGTAGGTTACGCAGTACAGTCACCGGCAGGCTGTTGCAGTGCCGTGCGCCGGCCGGCCGGCAAAAATGTTGCGCAATTTTCATCAGCGTTTTTCCCTTGAGCACAACAGCCATGAAAATGCATTTCACTGCCCGCTCTCTGCTCTCTTTTGCTCTCATTTGCCGAATCCGGTCTGTCGGCTGTTGCTGGCCGTTGCGCTCTGCCATGCGCAAACTTACTTCCGCCGAACTCGCCGCAGTTTCGCAGCAGTGTTGCGGGATGGGGTAGCGGCAGGGGGAGGCTTGGGCCTGGTGGCGTCAGAGGTGCGACGGCACGTGTCCGCACACACATGCAAAAGCAACTGCAATTTGTCGTTGGCAACAGCGGCAGTTCCACTGCCACTGCAGTTGGGAAAAACTTTCCACTTTTTCCGGGGCGCGAGCCGTCCGCTTGATTCATGGCTGCCAATTCATCTGAGATCCTCAAAGGCCCGCAATGCACTCGTTTTTATTCCAGTGATTCATTTCACTCAGGCAGCACTGCCAGCAAAAAGTACCTTTAAATCGGTAAAGAAAGTAGGCAACCCTGGCGGATTGAATGCCTTTAAATATTTAAGCTAAATTCGTCGTTCGGCATCCCTGGCGCGGCCTTGAGGCCTTGAAATTTTCGCAGATATTCAAATTTAAACTGTTTAACAAACCAGCTACAAAATACCGACCATTGTGCGGTTGTTGGGGCTTCATCATCGGTTCCTCGAACGGCGGCAAATTTATGCCAGCCACCGTCGGATGGGATTGTCTTGTTTGCTGCAATCTCCATTCCACATTTTCGCTCGATTCACTTTTCATGCCTAATTAATTTTTTGTATTGCGCAAAATTTAATTAATTACCATTCCAATGAGAAGCTATGAATATGCAAAAGCCCACAGCACTCATTCTGATATAGATCTCTCGGTGGGTTGCTCGTTTGACTACAAAATGCATATCAGAATTTATGGGTGCTTCTGTTTGTTGTTGGCATTACCGCGACTCCATAATTAAAAAGCCAAACAAGCGACTTTGGCCCACGATTCATCACTCAGCCGCCCCGTATTCTGGGGGATTTTTGGTGCGGCCTTTAATTACCCCGTCATCAGGCCAGGCCGCCCGCGGCGGGGGCGGCGATTACCTGGGAAATCGCTCGATTGCCACTGACCGCCAGCCGCCGAACTTGCGCAATCAGCCAGTCCGGCCCGTCCGACTTACATCACATCAGCTGGCTGGGGGTAAACAAAAAACAAAACTTGTTTGTTTGTCTTTTTCGCTGTTTTGCTATTTGTGAAAAACTTTTTATTATTTAAGCAATGCAATTGCCGGGGACAGCAGATAAGCCCGCCCGGGGCCGAGAGGCAGGGAGCGGCCGCCGCGGTTGATGCAAATAAGCAACGACATGGAAAACTTTTGCCTCGAAATGCGCAACAAGCCGATGCCGTCGTCGTGGGCGTTGTCAATATCGCCTTCTCCATGGGAAGAGCGGGTGATTTGGTCTTTCATTAAGGCCTCTGGCCGGGCCACCTGGCACGCCCCATCGCTTGACATTTCAACCAACTCGGCGGGAGGTGCGGGCTCATTTCTATGCACGCAGCGTAGCCACACACACACACCAACACCCACACACACCCCTGACAGCCGCTGAAGCGGCAAGTGGCCAACAAAGCAGCTGCCTCGGCCTGGTTTGCTTTCCGTGGCCATGTGGGGTGGGTGGGCGTGTCAGTGTGTGCAAGTGTGCGAGTGTGTGGGCGGGAAGCAGCAAAAATGCATTAAAATTCAAATGCCGGCAAAGTCAAGGCGAATGCAGCGACGCGCAAACTGCGGCGACCGGGCGACGCCGATTCGCCGATTCGGCGATCTTGGCCGGCGGCAATCAAACGCATTTAAATTTGTCTCGTATCGGCGTATAATCGGCAATTTGCCACTTGAATTGGCGGCGAGAAAGACGCAGAAATCGCCAATAAACAAAATTATGTGACTACAAATTTTCACCGGTGTCACATTCACGGCAAAACTAATTCATTTTCACCTAATCACACGGCCAGCGGCGGCCACAAATAAGCAGAAAAAACCAGAAATCTTTATTGTCAGCAAAAATGTTCGACATCAAACAAAAAAAATACAAAACTGAAAATTTAATAAACCAAACCAACAAAAAATCCATGAATGGCGGGCAATGCGTCAGCAGCAAATTAAAATAAATGATATTTAAGCCACGGACAGCCAGCCAAGTACTTGCCAAGGGTCCTCTCCCCCCACCCGTCCATGCCCCTGCCGCTTGCAAAAAGAAAAACACAAAGCAAAAGAAATTAGGCAATCCGAGGGAACCGCAGAGACATCAGAAATGCAAGCAACGTCAAGGCAAAATACCCACACACACAGCCACACACACGCGCGCGCCCGAGTGTGCCTGAGTGTGTGTTCAAGGTCAAGCAAAGCAGCTCGTGAAAAATGGCGGACGCCCACCGCCCGCTGGCGTCCCTTTGGCAGCCCTGCATGCACAGCAAAATCGATATGGCAACACTTTTAAGGGTTGCGGCGAATTCAGCGAGAATCCTTCAGTTGCCGGCGACGTCAGTGGTTCACTGGGTCGCCAGTTAGCCGCTGCAAACGGATTCGGAGAAGTAACGGCACAAAAACTGCACCCCGTTTGGGTTTTCCCGCGCATTTCCACGCTCACCCTCTGCAAATGGCGGCAAATCCGCATTCGCCGCACTCGCCGCTCTGCGCATGCTCGCCGCGACTTTTAACTCACTCGTTTGTTTTTGAGTTCACTCAACGCGAGTCCGAGTCGTGCCAATTAAAACGGGCAGTGAAATTAAATGTGGCAAAACCCAAAGTCGCCCGGCAACTTCGCACGCATTTGCGTTGCCCCCGTCGATCGGCCCGCCCCCCGTTGCATCCTGCGGGGCCGGGAGCAATCGATAAGTTTCAAGGTTAATGGCAGGGCCCGGCGACAACCCATGACATTTCTTACCGCCGCCACCAAACATTGCCCCCAACTTCCCGGCCATTATGGCAAGCCATTTCAAACACGTCCCACATCCGTCGCCCCGTCCCTGCAACACTCTTGGCAGTTGTTGGGGGGAAATGAATCCGACCCGATTGAATTGAAAGGCGAAGGTGGTTCTTGGACTTTAGACTCGGAACCGCAGGAAACAAAACCAGAAGGGTTTTTAAGAGCTTCTCATACGTTTCAATTAAAGACAAAGGAAGTAATCTTGAAATTATTAGGAAGAGGATTAAGTTAGAGGAAATTAAAGAGCTTTAATTCACTTTAAATTGATTTAAGGGCTTGGCAATTGGGAGATGGGACAAGCTTATTCAAAGCATCAATCTGGAAAGGGGTGTACAGTCTGTATAATCCTCTATATCATTTATAAGTAAATTGGTTCCCTTAAGTTGGTTTTATTTAAGATCAAGAGAAGAAAGAGAACTAAGGAACATTCAAAATCCACTTCTCAAGACCTGAACTTTGCAGATCTTTATAGACAGTCTTGAAGTTCTTCAGGGTTCTGTTATTAATATTTTATCGGAGCTTTGAACTTTGAAGCGACTCTTTTAGCTTTATTAGGGATCTGTTATTAAATTTTTTGACCAGACTTTAAACTTTAGAGATCTGAAGAGAAAGTCTTTAAACTTCTTCAGAGATCTGTTATAAGTTAGTTAGTTTTAGCAGTTTTAGTTTTCGCAGATCTGAATTGGCAGTCTTTAAACTGCTTCTGGCATCTTTTATTAGGTTTTTTTTCGAGCTTAGCAGATCTGAAAAGACAGTTTCCTAACTTCAACAAGAATCTGTTGTTAGTTTTTTCAGAGCTGAATAGACAATCTTTAAACTTCTTTAGGGATCTTTTATTAGTTCGTGATTAGACGATCTCTAAACTACTTCAGGAATCTGTGGTTAGTTTTTATCGGAACTTTGAGCTTAGCAGATCTGAAAAGACAGTCTTTAAACTACTTCAAAGATTTGTTCTTTGTTCTTGTCGGTTAGTAAAGTTCTGATGGTCTAAAGTTCGATCTTGAAAGCCGGGATAAGATATTTTAGGGGCATGGGAATATCTCCAATCTTTAGCAGACTCGTTGGCAATTCACGTGTTGTTGGAAGCCGCAAAAGTCCATCGAGTTTACATAAGCCAACCGCCGGCAAGTGAAGCAAAGTTGCGTGTCAATTTGAATCAATTTTATATTTTTCATAGAACCTTCGCTTTGCCCACAAACACACACACACACAAACAGAGAGTTGGCATTCAGATACACCTTACCACACCCAGAGGCAGAGGGATGGCCACCATTGGGGGCTGCCTGCCACGCCTCGAAAGCTTTTAGCCGTCGAAGGTCACGTTGCGCCGCCCCCCGGCCGGGCACTCCGCGGCCTTCGGCCTTGTCAGCCCTGAAGTAATTTAGAGTAATACGTGGGTGGATTGGCGAGCGGGGCGGGGAGGGCGGATGACATAACCGTCCCTGGAATCTGAAATGAGATGCGTGCAATGCGGCGTATACGTAATTTAATTTTTTTCCTTTTTCTTTGGCCAGCAAAATGGCAAGTGGGAACCGATCGATTTAAGTGGCAGTAACGGGTTAAGAAACAAGCTCATAACTATTCTTAGATGCAATGACCGACCACCCCGTCGGGGATTTATGCAAAACTGACCATCAAAATGCCAAATGATTTCACCTTCTTGAATATTATTTTAAATTAATTCTCGTTTCTCTTCTCTTGCAGGTGAGTAATTTGTTGCTTTTGGACAGCTTAATGTGGGCAATTTTTTATACATAATCAGCGGCGACGACACGCCACGCACACTAGTGAGTACCCGGGGAGGGAGAGGGGGGTCGTCTATGACGTTGCCGGCTGCGATTTCGCCTCAGATTTATCACACGAAACTTAAGCCCGCCAATGCTATTTCCGTATCTAAACGCTGTCCGTCCGTCCGTCGGTCTGTCTCTTTTCCATATGTGGGCTCAACATGACAGCCGGCAACCTTGGCCAGTCACCGGGCCAAAAGCGAGCTCGACGGCGGCCAGCCAGCCAAATGAATTGCAAATCAATGGACACTCAACGCATGAAAAATGAATGCCAATATGCTAATGAGCGAGTGTGCGTGTGTGTGTGTGTAAAGAACGGTAAACATAATTTCTACAAATTAAAATTTAACTTAAATGATTTAGAAAACTGCTGACTTAGTCATGTGAACGGGCCAATTTGTTTGTCGAATTTGGTTTTTATTTTTGGCCCGCTGCTTTTGCATGCCGACATTTTCATTATTTTGATTCCCCCACCGCAACAGCAGCAACAACAACACCAACAAAAACGCTAATAACTCACAGATATAAAAACCAACACACACGCACGCAGAGCCGCAAACACCGCTGACTACTTGGCCTTGGACTAGGTTGATTGCATTCTAGCGGTCAATGCCGTTGCCAGCGCCGAAGGTGGCGACTAACAGCGACGCCAGCGCAGCGGCAGCGGCAGCAACGAAAATTGAAAACGATCGCTGCTGATATTCGCCGCCCGCTCACCAGCAATTCCCGTTGCTGTCTTTCTCTCGCCTGCTCGGCGCTGCTCTCTCGCTCGTTTTAAGATTGTTATTTTGTATTTATTTTCTGCTGTGACAAAAGCAAAAAAATCGCTAAACCGACTGCCCGTTCCTCTCTCTCTGGCTGTCGTTGCGCAGCAGCAACTATTTATAAATGTGCGGCTGTGTGTGTGCGTGTGTTGGTCGTTTTATCATTGCCTGCAATGCCGGAAAACAACAGCAACAACGGGCGACAACTTGCCGGTGACGCTGGCGGGCCCGGCCAGGCTAGTTCAGCCAAATGACGACAACAATGCTCGTCTATAATATAACTCTTTTGGATACTTTTCAACAACAACAACAACAACGATAGAAAGAAACGTCAATCGTTTGTTTTCCTTTTGGCCAAAGTCTTTCGCATTTGAATAGCATTTGCATAACAAGTGTCAGCGGCAGCAGCAGCAGCAATCGCGCCACTGGCAATTGCAACTTTCCATTTTGGCTAGAAACTAAAAAAGAGCGCTCATTACGTTTTGGCTTAGTGTGGCCATAAATAATTCAAATTTAGCCACCCCCGAAATGAGGCAGTGCATTCAACTGGAGGAGCCGCCGAGCGGTTCATTTGCATTCGCCGGCGGTCGACGTCGTTCATTCGCTTATTTCTGCTTTTGTTTAAATTGCCTCTGCTCTCCGTTGTTGTTGTTATTAATTTTTTGCAAATATTTGCATTGAAACCACTAAGCGCAGACCGCTGCCAGCATTAACCGTAATTTTGAAGTGGGCTTCGCCCTCCTCCCTCCCCCAAAAGCCTTGCCAGCGACAAACAAAAACAGCTGGCGCGGATCTTCAACGATCTTCGCTGCGGCTACGCTGCCGGCATACGAATTGTTTTGTTTATAAATAAATATAAATATCTACGTAAATATTATAGACTTTTGTCAGGCGAGCAACAGCAACAGCAGCAGCAGCAGAAATTTAATTTTAAATTCCAGGCACTGCAATTTTCACTTCTCATTTCCTGTTGGCGGTTTCGTTGCCGGTCTTGAAATCCTTCTCCCTGAGACACACAATTAACAGTTAATTTGTTAAGCGACACTCGTTGCTGTTGCTGCCGCATCACGTCATCTCGTTGCCAGCAACAATGGCCGGTGACACAGCAACAACGGCCACTACCGGCTCGCTGGGTAGTTAAATTTTTTTATTATCCATCGGCGATTGTGTGTGCGTGTGTGTTTGGCCAATTTTATATAAGCACACGCTAATGTGTCTAAGAAATTTTGCGCTTTTGTCGATTTGTTGACTGCATAAATTTAACATAAAGCCAAAAAAGCTGGCGCGGTAGCTGCACAAACACACACACACCCACGCCAGGGTGTGTGTGTTTGAAGATAGCGAAATGGGAATAACCGCAACCTTGACGCCCCGTGCAATCGGTCATTGCGTTTTCGCTTTGTGATTTGATTTGGTTTCGAACTGAATTCGGCACCACTCAACCGATTCAAGTAGCCGCCGCTCCAAGCCCCTTGGCCATTCCCTCTCACATTTCCGGGCCTGGCACGGCCACCCGACAGGTGGGCGGCTGCTTCACACTTGATGGATGAGTGGAGGTCCAAGGCAGTGCAGCTTTTTAATTATAATGATCTATAAGCAGGCAATCAAATGGCAATCTAAGCTTGTCGAATGCAGGCTCCCCGGGCGGCGAGGCGCTCGAAAGAATTTCAATTCTCAGCTAACACAAAAAAAAAAGTCTCATTCATGCGCTTGGCCTTGGCGAATTCAACGCACCGAAAAAAACGACGAACAAAATCATAAAAATTATAAACACTGGCGAGGCAAAATAAAACGAACAAGCGAAATGCCAAAATGCAAAGTGAATTTGTTAAATTCACTAATTTGCCAAAAAATCAAAAAGGCCAACACAAAGAACGTCAGCAGCTTAATAAAGTTATAAATCGCTTAGTGGATGATAAATTAGGCGAATTTGCATATTCCCGCCCCCAGAAGATGACGGATTATGCTGGGAAAGGGAATTCAAAGCCAACACGACCCAGAGAATCCTTGGCTGCAACGCATACGCCCGGTTGGCCGGGAGGTTAGCAAGAATTTTTAGGAAATTTAAATTCCTCACGCCCGCCGTCCCCTGCAGTTTCTTAAAAGCCAACAAATTGGCCAGGCCACCTCCGGTAGCAGTCGGAAGCCGTCGAGCGTTGAGCGTTGAAAATTAATTAGGAATCTCACAAAGGCTCCGCCATTAGCCGCATATCATTGGGGCTTGTATTCCGGCTAATTGCAATTTTGCCGAAAATTTTAATCATTTTTATTTTCGTTGAACTTTTCACGCTCCGCCGGCCCGCGGGGGAAACGCCTGTCGTCTGTCAAGCTGGACGTGCCGGGGGCCCGCCGGTAACCAATTGATTAATTGTAGTCAAAAGGTTAATAGGATTACAAACTTGTTGTTGTTGCTGTTGTTGTTGCTGCACACGCTAGATGGCGTGTCGTGTTAATTTTTTCGACTGCCTTTTTTTTGGACAAGTCAAATGGCTTTTGGACTTAACGAGCCACCTGTCTCCTTAAGGCCGATTTGATGGCCAGTCGAAAACGCATTTCTAAGCGGCTTAGCCGTTTTCGGGGGCGTGCAACGCTCCATTGTTGCTGCCTGGCTGGCCAAGCAACGACGCGGCAACAGTTGCTACCGCTCGGTGGGTAATGCTTTGCGCCTGGGCGGTTGCAACTGCACTCACGGCAGCAACAACAATTGAAAGGCCCTCAGGTGTGCAGGCGCTTAACGAGGCCAACTTTCCGATCGCCCCACTTGGCGCCCTGCCTGCTTTTCCACCTCATTTTCTGGCATAATTTTAATGCAGATTTTGTTGCTTTGCTGCTGCTTTGAAGTCTATGATTTTATTATTTTGCTTTTCCCGTTGCCCGTGGAAACCTAAGTTCATTGGATTTTCCTATTTCTCTTTTTGAAAAACATTATCATTTTTGTTGCTTCCGCTGGGGCTTTATCGTTCTATCGCTGGCTCTCTTTGTCTGTTAGATTTGCACAAACGTTTCATAAGCTGCACAAATACAACGGGATTTTCCAACGACCGAGCGGCCACTCGAACCAACCAAAGACCGAGGGGCAGGGTAATTACCTTTGTTGTTGTTGCTCAACAGCTGCAATTGTTGTTGCTGTTGTTTTAGCCTCATCATCATTACAAGGGGCTTTCCAGCTTTTGCTTTGGCGTCAAGCTGTCTGTGCCGATACGCCGGCCCGGCCATCGTTAGTTTTTTGCTTTCCTATCGCGCCCAAAGAAACTCTCGCTCACTGAAACTTGCGGATTATATTACCTTCGGTTTTGCCGCTTCCCGTGACGCATTTGGCCCACCCGGGCGGGCGGCCATAATTGAGTTAGCAGTTCTCGGGGGGCCGCCCTTGCAGGGGCTTTTTGGAGAACTCACATGCCAAATTGCCTTCAATTAGCGGGTCTCACATTTCATGTTACTCGCAGCCATAAATTAAGCCAACAAGTAGCTGGCGGTAATGGCCAGGTGACATTTAAAGGCCCAGAGCCGCCTGTTGGCCTTTGCGCCACTGCAGAATTGCGTGCAATTTGCACTTTTAATGGCCAAATTATATGGCGATTTATGATTTCTGGCTCTCAACTCCCTGCCTGGCCCAGCAGCGGGCTGCCATTTCGATAAATGCCAGCCAACGCAGATTTAAATCAGCCAGGAAATGGCAGGCATCAAATTATTTTATTTCCATTTCTTCCAAGTTATTGCAAGCGGCTTACCGGCAATTATCCGGCTAAAAAATCCCTCGTCCGACTTCAGGACTCTTCTCCTTATCACTGTGATTTCACCACCGCTGCATTTTCTTGGCCTTATCGGCCTGCAATTGAACTTCCACCATGGCCGATTTGGCGCTCAGTTCACTCTCAGCGGCTAGACAGTAGAGTTCTGGTTAACTGCTTAATAAAAACATTTTAAACACCTTAGACGTAGCGGAAGCCTGCAGCAATGGCTGGCCAGGTGAGTGAGTCACCCTGGGGAATGTCGGCTGGGCATTTCGCCGGCTAACGAAACTGAAGGAATTTTAATTCAATCAAAAACGGAAGATACCGAACCCGGGAACAGAAACAATCAGCTTCTTAGATTTCAGGGCGGTTTTAGGGAATGGAACTGAAAGGATTTTATGGATGATATATGGGTTCTAAGAAGGCCTAATTTCAGACCTAAAAGGCACCAAACTTTAAATTAACCCGAACAAAAGAACACTTTGCTGATGACTGTAATAAGCTTCGGTTCTTTTGCTGACTGGGAAGCTGCTTAAAAAAACCGACAGGTATTCTTCCGGATGTCTTTTTATAAGGCTTTCCGATTTCATACTGACTCCTGAACTATCATAAAAGATTTAGGAAAGGTAGAAGAATTTCTAGGAAGAACGAACGGCCGGCAGCGCTTTCGAAATGTCTTTAACAATCTTTAATGAATTTGGTAAAACTTCTAAATTGCTTTCGAAAGAAAGTTTCCTAGAGAATGGCATTAGCTCGTTTTCTAGATCATTTGTGGGTAATTAATTTCTCTTGAGAAATATTATTTAATGATTCATCGGTTGATGTTGCTGTTGACTCAGAGTCAGGACCTCTGTCAAGTGGTGGCGGCCGGTGATGACAGGCTCTTCTGGCACACCCACTGACCATTGGCCATGCGTCATGATTATGCAAGATTTCTGCCACAATTAAAGACGCCAACACACACGGCTCACCCAGCCGACCGGCCGAACTGATTGAGTGGCAATTTTCTGGGCAAATGAAAAACCCAGAGGAGGCATTTTGAAGAGCGCAGCCAGGCAAACAAACAAAAACTCGAACAGTTCCAGGCAAACAACGGCCAATGGCCGGGCCAACGAGCCAACAGGAAGCTGCGCGACAGGCGATCGCTGAGCGGCGGCGACGTTTGCGCCTGCGCAAAACGACATAGGCGGCCGGGCAGTCAGTGGGTCTGTCGGGCTGTCTGTCGGCCGCTCGCCTGGCCAGTGACAGTTGTTGATTGATGAATCCTACAGCTTTTGCCCCCGAAGCGATCGGTGTTGGGCGGGAGGCTCCCGGGGCTTGGCTGCCCCTTCGATGGCCGGCTGTCAGCCATCAACGGTCTGCGTTGGCCCGTAAACTGCATTGAATTTCACCACACACACGAGCACTTGAAAAACAACAAACACACATGGACTGACGGACAGTTGGACAGACAGACAACGAGAGCAGTGCACTCTCGGATCAGATCGGTCGTTAAGTGAACTTTTCCTAGCCCACCGTCCACTCCGTCAACCTCTTGGCTGAGGCCTCTTCTCCCAAGATTGATGATGACGCAAGCCCCTTGGATGCGTCGTCTCCTGCCCTCGTCCAGTTTTATGGCTGCGCTTGAGCAATAAACACTTCTAATTGTAATTAATGAGGCGATTGTTTAGTTTTTATGTGTTGATTTTTCTGATTTACTGTCCCCTGCCCCGGCAGCCGGAGAGTCGGTGCGGCCTCCTTGAGTGGCCTGGGCCTCTTTGTCATCATCATTATCGTGGGTTTTTGTTTCTCTTGCAATTGCCCAACGAAATGGAGCATTGAACTTGGCGATAATCAACATTAGAGCCACCTGAAAACGGCTAATGGCTTTGGCCCGACCCGGCCCCGGCCCCGGCCCGGCTATGCGTGCCAAAAGGAAAACTTTGAAGATGCCAAGCCAAAGACAAAGAGCCAAAGGAGTTGGAGTCTGGAACCTTCTCGGTCGGTCCTCTGTCGTGCTGTGCTGGTCTGCGTGCTATCGCCGCCGCTTTATCTTAAATGCCGAGTTTAGGGTTCTCGTTTTGCAAATTAATGAGTGGAAGGAAAAAGGCTCGTCATATTCCTTCTATCAATCGATTTTACCCCTCTACACAGAAACAAAAACAGCAACAAAAGCAGTCATAGTCAATGGCAATTTAAATAAAAGTCCATGTGCCACTTTCCCCCACGACTTGGCCGACGCTGCTGCCGCTGCCAGTGGCACTGACACTGCCGCCAATGTTGCTGCCCGACTCTTTTGTCAACATTAACATACGTAAGTGTCAGCCTCATGTTGCTACTGTGAGCAGCGTCAGCAACATTGCATGTGACTGGCCAACTGACTGCCTCCTTGGCTTTTTGGGGCTGACATGTTGAGCTACCGAGACGTTGAAAGCCAAGTTTGCCAGTGGAGGCCAAAAGTGCAATTGATTTATCGTGACAATGAGCGCAACCGATTGCTGCCTCCTTGTTGTTGTGTTGCTGGCAGAATGGGCCGCCATAGATGGAGAGGCTTTTGCCAGCGACGTGTAAATTTGAATATCGTGGCTCATAAAATAGACAACGAGAGCGCTTGACAGGTCAAAGAGCCTCCACACACACACACACACACACACGCTCCCCAGTTAATGGCAATGATAATCACAGAGAGCAGAAAGCCGAGCCGGTGACAGGCAGCAACGCTGGCAACATGTTGCAGCAATAAATTGAGGCTAGAGCGGCCCCAAAACCGGGCGAGTGAATGCCCTTTTAGCAGTGCCAGCAGTGACGTCATGCCCACAATTCCTGTTCCAACGTCCCAATCGTTGTCCCCATCATCGTTGCGCTGCCACAGAACTGCAATTATCCACGGTGCTGGGGCGCAAAAAACCGGGATAAACAACAACGCCAAACGACGAGCAAAATACAAAATCCAGAAGGAAAATCAAAAGCAAAACAAAATCCATGAAATCAAAACAAAAGTGGCCACCATCGTCCCTTGCACAAACAACCCGGCGAGTGGAACGAACTTTGATGCACTCTGCTCGCTGGGAAGCCACCGGGAGCCCGGGAGGCCGGGCGGCCGATGACTAAATGCAACAAGCCCTGCCCGCGTGTGTGTGTGTGTGCCATTATCAACTAAACTATCGCTGTATGGGTGAGAGAGTGGAAGTGGCACACAGCGAAAAAGCAGCTGGAAGAGCCGAGCCAAGAGGCTTGGCCACTGCCGAGTGCTTGGGCACTCGGGCCGGTTCCCCCTGTCAGTTGGCGGCGGTGGTGGCGGTGGCGGTGGCGGCTGGCAAACAAACATGTTGCTCACTGGATCCGCGACATGATTCTGAAGGCGCAGATATAAAAAATACGAAAAACAACAGCAGATCGGCAACAACGTCGACCGGCGGCCACGATGGTGAACAAAAACAACGTTGGGTTAGGTCCGCCGGCCTGGGACCCCAGCCAGCATCATCGTCATTATTATCATCTTGTTTTGGTTTTGGTCACTCGGCAATTCTACCTACAATCGCGGCAGCGGCTGCAATTGCGCAGTAGTTGCTGTTCCGGGGCTCTCTCTCTGGCTCTTTCTGGGTGTCTACTTGTTATTCTTTTAATTTAGATGCATCTCGACTGCAGCCCCATAAGTGGGCAGGAAGCGATTCCAACAACAACGACCAACCAAACTGTATAATTAATGTCAAGCTAATAAACCTTGAAATCTCTTTACAAAGCTTGCAACATTTTGGATTCCTCTAATCTCAAGTTTTCTTTCTTTCTTTCCAGGTGAGTGTGAGCCGCAATTATTTAGATGCTAAGAACTGTAAGTCAAATCCTTCTAAGTCATATCCATGGGTTGGGCAGGATGCGAAGGGCGTAAAGTTGTGGCAGCGATCAAAGCAGCAGGCGGCATTTGCGGCGACTCATTAGCGGCAACAACAACGGAGAGCTTTCAGCTCGCCGAAGAACAAAGGCGGCTGACGGCGTCGCGTTACGCATTTTTAATTGCCAGCTTGGCTGCTGCGCCGCAGCGTCGCCAGCATCGGCGACAATAAGAGCAAAATAACCGCGCGGGCAATTAAAAAATTAAACAAAAATTTGCCACAACAACAGCCGCACCAGCAGCCCCGCAAAGGGCGGTGGGCGGGCCGAGTCAATCAAAAAGCTCACAGGGCAATGTCACAAGGAGGGGAGCCGGCTGCTTTTGTGCGTGCTGCATTTCCTGGCATTACAGGGGCTGTTGTAATTTATGCGCCTCTTCGACGCGCTTGCCAATTTCTCGTTCTGCTTTTTGCTTCGCAAAGTTGCAATGCCACCTGCGCCCGCCCCCATCCTCGCCCTCGCTGGAATTCTTCCACACCCTCGGCCGGCGATTGATGTGGGGATTTCTTTATTACTTGGGCACGTTCAGTGGATGTTGCTGCCGCCGCTCCTGGGGTCGAGGCCGGTCATTAGTACCCACGCAGGGGAGTTCACCCGCACCCACGCAATGTTGCTGCTGCTGTGGCTGCTCCTGGGCTCTTTGAGTGGCCCAGGTCAGTTTTGTTTGGCTGTCAGGGCTTAGAGACGACGACGACGGCGACGATCGTCGGCTACGTGAGCCGCCTGACAAGCGAGATCGCTGCTGATGCTGCCCGGAGCACGACTTATCACTTGTTGTTGCTGTGGTTGCTGCTGTTGTTGCTGGTGGTGCCGAGACGTCGACGACAACAATCACGAATGCATGTTGATAATGACGTCTCCGAAATGCTGATAATGATGTTTCTCCTATATCTTCTTTCTATATAAACGCCGCCCTCTCTCTTTCTCTCTGTCTTTGTTGCTGCCTCCGTGCATTGTCATCTGAGGGAGAGGCAGCAACAACGGCTCATTGCCCTTCCTCGCTCACTGACTCACATGGCGGACTGGAACGCGGGATTGGCTGGCTAGTCAGTGCGTCGAATCGCCCCAAAACCCACAGGAGGTCGGTCAGGTGGCGGCGGCGACGGCGACGACGGCAGCAACAGCAATGTTGCCGTTGTTGTTGCCGCCACAAAGAAGCTGCTGGTCGTTGGGGTTTCTTTTTTCTTCTGTTTTTGGGGCGGCTGTCAGGCGGCAGGCTGGCAGTCGCCTAGGCCGGCCGGCCGGCCGGCATTATATCTCATTACAGAGATCAGCATAAATAAGCAGTGTGCACGTTGCAACAACAACAGCAGCAACGACTGGCAGGCAACACAAACAACAAGAGGCACAGTCGGGCATGCAACGATTAAGCGATACATTTCGCTTGCATGTACCAACGTATTCCCCATAGAGCAAGTCAGGCAAAGCGCAGCAGCAACAAAGCGCTGAGGCGGGCGAGCCGACCAGTGCAGCGGGAAGAACGGGGGCGACTTGGGTTGTCCACTTGGGGCAGTTGAACTCTGCGCTGATGCAACGCGCGAAGGTGGACGACGGACAGACGAACGGATGGACGTGGCGGACCATCGTCCACAGGCCGGCGAAATTGAATTTGTTGTTGGCTTTTGGGGCACTGCCCTGCCCCTGGATGCGTCATCATAATCATGTTCGCTGTGTGTAAAAACACGATCATTACACACACACACACACACGATTGCCTGTGTTCCAGGCGTTTTAATGATGCGTCAGAATTTTGTTTACGCATCATTTTACATGTCGGCGAATGGGCGCGGATCGGTTGGCCAACCAACCGGCCATCCACCCAGCATAGATCGTGCCGCCCCCTGCCCCCCTCGACGTGTGTGCGTCCATTGTGCCCGGCGGTGTCTAGAGATTTCTAGGCTCTTCTTTTTGGCCCCGGCCAAGAACGAGCGGCTGCCTGGGCCCCAGCCATGGAATTATGAGCCGTTCCAGAAATGAACTCTTCGTGATGTGGACATTAAACCGCAAATTTGCCGCCAGCCTCGTTCTTTTCCAATCCAACTGCCCTCTGCTCAGTGTGTGTGTGTTTGGCTCAGTGAAAGGATCTTCGGCCGTTCCCTTTTGATATCGCAGATCCCCAGCTGAATTGGTGGCTTCATTAGGCGCGACTCCCCAGTTAACTTCTTGACGGACTAGCCAACTTATCGGTCAATTGATCGGCACTTCACCATTCCCTTCTTAAATGCTGGAAATGCGAAACTTTAAAGAGCCAAGGAGTCTTAAAAAGGCTCTGATTATATTTGCGCAATTACCCCGAAATTGCAAGAGCTTTCAGTTTCATTAGAATCCATAATAGACATCCATTAGATTTTCTCCTTGCTGCTTCTCGGAATTGCCGGCAAAGTAGCTCGCCTGAATTCTGGGAAAACTGCGCATCCTTTTTCCCTTGCATTAAATGCAAATAGAAAGCTGAAGAAAGAGATTTTTCCTTTATTAGTTTCCTTTAGTCTACGGTTGGTATTTTTTGGTTTATTTGCGCTGACGAAAGATCTGAGCAGCCATGCAAATTTTCGTGTTCGATTGTTGAGCGTGATTTTGTCGAGTTCTTGTGGATTTGGTCGAGGGTTGGAGCCTTATCGCCCCCATAACTGGGCGAGCTTTTCCCCCCATTGTCATGGCAATAGGCAAACAACAATTGCAACAACTGCAACAACCGGCATGTGCAGCAGCAACAACAAAGGCCACGGCGGCAGTGGTGGCATGGGAAGCGCTTTGTTTACCTTCATGCCTTTTGAGGAGCTTGTCTTTGGGTGTGTGTGTGTGTGTTTTATGAATACCGTTAGCGAGTCACCTTCGTCTCTCAGTCGCTCATGAAATTCCGGCACTGAAGCCCCCGAAAGTGAAGCAAATCGAAAACTAAATTTCTGGCTGCCTGCGCCGCCCGGCTGCCAGTTTCAAGTCAAGTGCAAAGCAGCGAGGCCCAGTTAGCCGGGCAAATAGCCCCTGATTGGGTTCATTGACACGGCCAGCCAACGCACAGGATAAACAGCGAGGGCAACACCGGCAGCCGCAGCAGAAACAACGCGACAGCCTCGCCGCCCGGTGAATGCGACAGGCGGCCAAACAAACCAAACACACGTAAACGTTGCAAGAAAAACAACAGCGGCAATGGCAAGAAAAAAGCCCAATAAAAATAAAAATAAAAGCCAAGCACAAACCGAAAACAAAGCCATGGCTAAAACGACAACCAAGCCGGGCCAAGTCCAAGGCAGGCGGGCGGCTCCTAGGCTCTGGGGTTAGGCAGCTGCAACTCCTCCTCCGGCACGTACGCCGCCCGTACACGTTCCCCTGCACTTGAGGTTAAAGGCAGTAGAACAGCAACAGCAACGACTACTCGACATGCACGCGGCACGACCGGCAGGCCACCCTCATTCGTAGGGCCCCGTCCTGTGTATCCTGAAATCAGCCAGTGCTTGGGGTTCTTGGGCTCCCCAAACTTGGCCATATGCTGGGCGCTTAGGTGTCGCCTGGGTTTTCTAAATTAATTAGAAAAACACCCATAAAATTTGTCGCTTTTGTGCAGCCTGGCCGTCCCATTCAATTGCCATGACAATGTAAATTTATCAAAGCATACAAATTAGAGCCGAATTTCGGGTTCAGTTGGCCATCGAACGTTGGCTTCGGCTTAATAACCCGACACTGCTGCATTGTGGAGAGATTTTCACCGGACTGCATTGCCAAATTGATAGGAATTCCGGTCGCCTCATAAAACTGAAGCTCAAGCTTTTCGCACAAAAGCTACTGGAATTCCAAAAAAACAAACAGGCTTGCAGTCTCGCACTTGACAGGACAAAGGGCAAAGTGTCTTGTCCAGTGGCCCAGGCAATTTCATTCACTCCGATGCCATTTCACTGCCAGGTGAGGCTACTGAAAAAAAGCACAACAAAATCCAGGAATTTTTCATAATTCCAATATACCAAACAAATTGATAAAGACAGACTTGAAATTGGTCAATTGAAAGTAGAGAATTAAAAGCAACCCGTAGAGTTTTTATACATCAGTCCTTGCAATCGAGTTAAGCAACTCAAAAACCAAACAATTGTTCCATCAGATTGATAAAGGGAAAGAGAAGGAATTGGAAAATTAAATAAAAACCGTCAGTCTTCGTTTACTGAATCCATCAAATTATGCATGAAGGGTCTCTGATTTTATAGAAAAGCTTAAAGGAAATTATTTTACAAAGGCTACTAAAGCCCCAAGAATATTTTAAAGTCATCTCAGGAACTCAGTACCCAAAGATCGGGAGAGCATTATTCCAAATGCCGAGAATGAATGGAATTCGTTGTTGATCGGCTGGCTTAACTTTTGTGGCAGTCTTTGATTTTATAGAAAAGCTTAAAGGAAATAATTTTATAAACTCCACTAAAGCTCCTAGAACACTTTAAAATCGTCTTAGAAATTCAATATCCCAAAATCGGGAGCTGAGTATGAATGGAAATTCGTTGGCAACTTTTGTGGCAGCCCTCGCGTTTGATTTGCATTAAATTCCGAACTCGTAAAACCTTTCGAACATGCAGGACAAAGGAAGGCCGATTTTTTACACATTCCACCCAACAAAGGCTAAAAGGACACCGCGTGTCGCTGGCCAAAAAAAGAAAATGGAACCCACAACAAATCACACGCTGGGCAGGCGCTGCCACTGGCCGGTGGCCGGAATGCAGCCAGCTAAATAAAACATGACCATAATGAACCCGCATTAAATTTATATTGAGCCGGCCATTAGTTTAGATCACCCCGGCCCCGCGGAGCGCCATTACCGCGTCAAAGTTTTGCATTTTGTGTTGAGGGCGACCGGCCGGCGGACCGGCGAACAGCAACAGCATAAACCGGAAATCCTTTTGAACTCGCATATGACACGCAATGGGGTGGGTCGGTTGCAGGCAACGTTAGGAATGATGGGTGGGCGGTTGGGTGGGTGGGCGTCGGTGTCGCTCTTAGTTGATTTGCCCGGCGTTGGTGCTGTGGAAAATTGCCGCTTTTAATATTCCAAGCTTTCCATTTGCAATTGTTGTTGCTGTCGCCGCTGCAGTGCTGCAATCATGCAGCACATGGAATAGAAGTTGAGCGCGGCCCGCAGGTGTGTGTGTGGGGTGTGGGGCGTTGTGTTGTCATCTGCCATAAACTGCACGGTGTTATTAACTCGATGCAATTTTTCAAATTTTAATGGCATGATAGAAAGCAATTTCCACCCGCCCACGTCGAGCCAATCGAGAATTGTGATTTGCATATTTGTTTTCGCCATCGATCGGCGCAGGGCGTCCTGCCAGTTACTCAAAGTGTCCTCTAAGCATATAATTTTGTCATCAGCGGTCTTTCAACTTCAAAAACAACAGCGCAGTTCTCATCATTGATAAACAGAAATGTGAAATCTTTTGTGATTGTCTGCTTTTATCAGATATTGACCCTTTCGCGAAGTGCGTTTCCATATTGAAAGCAGTTGATTGAACGATTACCCAAAATGCCACCGATTTCAATATTCAATGGCACAAAGGGGGACAGTCGGTTGTTTTTATTGCGCAGCTAACCCTTCGCAGTCTTTATAAAAAAGAATGGATCATAAACTTTACGGCCAATTTTCCAGACTGACTGGCAGCCTCGGGTTTCGTATCTTATCGAAGCCGAGGGCTTTAAAATAGATGTTTTTATTTTCTACATCGTGTGTTTGCACTTTAAAACACCCCACACGGCAGGCCGGACAAGTGCGGCGGGCGGGTTCAATGCCATCAAGGTCGTTGCTCACACCCACACACACACACTCAGCGGGTGTTTAGGGAGAGCCGGCAAACTGTGAAATCTGTTGGGTGGTCGGTGGGTCAGCTGATAAGCCGAAAAAGCCAAGAAACTGCGGCGACTGAGTGCATTCAACTCGCTGGATTTACTATAATTAAACTGAATTAGCATGCAAATTAAATTTAGTTTAATTAAATTTCGGTTTCAAAGTCCCTCGCCGTGCCACAGCAACGACAACTTGTTTTGCTGCCGGCACTGCCATTGTTGTTGTTGCTGCCGGCAAAAGTCATTGCACTTGAATGCCAGGGAATCAACAGCTGCTCGACCCTTCCTCTCTCTGTTGTTCGTTTGAGGCGATCGCTCTCTCGATGGGGAATTCGGCTGGGAGGCTCTTGAAAATCGCAATTGAATTTCAAATGGGAAAATTTGCCAAGTCGACGGGTTTTTTTTCGAAAAATCCAAATGGATTTCCAATTGCCGACCCCTCCAGGCTTAGTCACGTTTTTATGCAATGCCTCCCGTCGTAATCGCCAACCAGCCAGGCTCCTCTTCGTTGCCGTCATCGCCATCGTCGTCGTCGTCAAATAAATCAAATAACAAAATGCCAATTTGCAAACCAAATGAATCGAATCAAGTGAAATGAGACCGACCGACAGACAGAGCCGAATCGGCCTGGTGGAATTTCCTTCGGAAAGGTCACAGGCTTAGGCGGGTGCCGGGCAGATTGTAAGAATGCCAAAGAATTATTATCGCCAGCCAGCCGAGCTGACTGGCTGGGTCCTGTAAAATGCCCCGTCAATGACCTTAACTTAACCGTCATGCGAAATGACCTTCACCGTCTAGACGAATTTGACAACTTCACATACATAAAGCCGGCAAGCAAACAGACAGACAGACGGGCAGACAAATCGACCGGGGGAAAGTGCGTGAGGCTCGTGAACATTTTCCCGAGTTCATTCACCAGCCGGCTCAATCAGAGAGTCCTCTTTTCGCTCCTCCTCACGTCCTCATCTCTCGCTTTTGGGTCGTAAACGCTGTCGAGGGAAATTTGGGCCTCGAAAAATCCACGGCCCTCTCGAACCCAAGGCAATTAGGCGGCCCAGAAAGATAACAAAACTTCTGGGCCCCTAACCTGGGCCCGAGGGCTGCTCGGCCGAACTTTAATTTGTTCTAATTCGATTGCCGGCCGGCGGTTGGATTGGATAATCCTTTATTTGGGGGCGTGGGGGGGTTTGTGAGTTTGCCGGTCTGGCGGCTTTCCTTTTTTATGATTGAAACACTTAACTTTTGTGCGCACGCTGCGTGCCAACGACACAACAATAAAAAGCCAAGGAGACGGTGAAATGTCTGCTGCGTTGGCAACGCCAGGCGATGGCCGAAAGATCCTTGAAACGGGCCATTGGCACGCAGCCGGCAAGTCCCAGACGGGCCACCCACGCATCGTCCCATAAACTACGCATCTTGGGAAAGAGCGGCCCGCCTATCGACCCAGCCAAGCTGGCAGGTGGGGCGGCGGCGGCGACGGCAGCCGAAAACAAAATTGCGTGCGTCCAATGACTTGGCCGCCTCCTGCCTTTGGCTGGGTTATCTGCTGCCCCACAGCATGCGGTCTGGCCCGTCGGGGCGGCAGTGTCAATGGCATTCAAGCTGTGCGTACGCGAGGGTCGGGGAGGCGTCCCGACGCAAAGGTTATTGGACCAGCGCTTCATATTTTTAGCCTACTTAATGGCGTGGCCCCCTCACGCACACATGGCCCTAGGCCTGAGTGTCAAGTGTATTTTAAGGTCAATTATCTCAGCGGGCGCCGGGACATCCATCAAAATCAACCCAGCGCCCTCGAGTAGGCAATGGTTTTTTGGTTTTCGCTGGCGCGACTCATGCGCTGGGATGGAAATTTGCTGGGCGGTGATTATGACTAACGTTGATTTTTAATCACAATTAAAACGATTTTAATAACTTTAAGTGGTGAGAGGGAGACAGAAGGACATTGAACCCGCGAATGAACCTGGTTGATTAATTGCACATGCAGGCTTCCAGCCGTCCGACAACCGCCGGACGGTCCGTTTTAATTGTTTATCGTTTCTTAATTCGCCGTGGGGAGCGGAAGGGGCGGTTAAAGCGACTGGCTAATTAACTGGATTTATGGCCGAAACGAAGCTTTTTTTTCGCTGACTCACCAAAAAGTCGCCCAGAATCACTGAAAGTCACTGACAACCAGTCACGCCTCAGTTACAACCGCTGACCGTTAATTTCCAGGAATACCCAAATAAGGAGGTCGTCCCTGTGCCCGCCCCCCCGCGCTGGCATGCAAGGCTGTCGGTCCGGTTGGTGTGCGTGCAGCATGCTAATTATAAACAATTAACGGGACAATTATAGCAAATGTAAAACCGACTTTTGTCCGGGAATCATGTCAGTGTTCGGCATTCGTTGTAAATGCCAGCGAGACATGAAATCCAAGGAATCTCAGGGTCTCCCCAGTCCTCAGCCAGCGCTCCTTCCCGTTGCAATCACCTGCATATTTATGGGCTCAATTTGTTTGTGCACGAAAGTCGGCAAACAATTTGACCCCGACCGTTGCTGTACCGTTACTTCGGAATCAGCACACGCGCCATGGCGGCCTCCGCCCAACAGCCTACGACTGCCGGGAACCTTGAGTCCAAATTGCTGCCAGGGATTCGACTAGAAATATAGAAAAATCCATTAACCGCCGCAGAAACACTAAAAATAAACGGCAAGGGGATAAAGTCAAAGCCAAACTCCCCAAAAGAGTTTTTATTTTGTTCTAATATGAAATTTCTTTACAATATTTCTTTATATCCTCAAAAGAAATCTGTTCTTTGGGAAATATTCTACGAAGGGAAAGAGTTGTAAGTTGTAAATCCTTTGGAAAGGGTTCTTATTTCTAGTTAAGAAATTGTGCAATTCCCTTTACCTTTGACGAGGGTAAGGGGTAAATTAGTAAATTTTGTAATAGGTTGGGGGTAAATTCGAGGCCTGAACATCGAAAACTATAAGTCTATCTATAAGTCCGCTTCTTCAGGGGACTTCAGGCTTCCAAAAAGTCTAAAAATACCTCAAAGTTTTCAATCGAATTTGTTTGTTTTACGATAAATTATCTTTCTATATGTTTATATCATTAATCTTCCTTCCGATCTCTCGATTTCGTCATATTAAACTTAATTTTTTTCTTTCTTTTTGCAGGTGAGTGCAAATTTAATGAAACCCGAAGTCCCGATAGTCCCCGAGGTGAAGTGAGTCCAATCGACCGTTTGGCCGGTCGGCCAAACAGATTCCACAAACTTTGTTACAATTAAGCGCCAACGGGGGGCGGGGGCAGAAGCCATCACACGGTTATTTAAAAGTGCGGAGGCCAACGCCGGCCCCGATGAAGTGGCTTGTTTGTGGCCCCCACCCCTCGGCTTTGAGTCCTGCACGTTGGCCTGCGGGTGGATGGACATAAAACTCATTGAACTGCATGAAGCGAGTTGGGCGGGCCAGACAGCGACGGACGGAGACGGGCAATTTGATTTTGCGTTTCGACTTCGCCGGGCATTGCACATACGCCGCGTGGGCTTCGCTTTGGCTGCCCCCTATGGTGTGAGCCTCGAGTCTGGTGATTGTGGGGGGCATGCAAATGAAATGTTTGTATTTATCCAGCCGGCCTGTCCTGGGCTGTCCGCTGGCCAGGCGATTTTGGTTGCGGAAATTTTGAGGGAGCAGGAAAATTTATGAAAATTACTATGGCAACTTTGAGTCTCGGCTGTGTGGTTTCGGTTTTCGTTTTTCCATTTCTTATTCACTTTCAGTTGTCGATGGACACGTAAGGAAAAAACCCGCCTTGTCCGCAGAAACTCCATAGCTTTGTGGTCTTTTTGGCTTTTGGGTTTCCTTTTTCTCTTTTTTTGCCTCTGGGCGGGGATTTTTTTATGGCAAAGCAGATTTGCATTTTAAACGTCGCCAGACCGATGGTTGCGCAAATTTCTGGATATTTCGTAAATTTAATGAGCATTTCGAGGAGTTTTTTTTTGCAAATTTCCGCTTGACCGACTTTCCCGGCCGACGGGACGACTTGAATTTCAATTATTTCGCAAGGACTTGCCCGCAAGTAAATTGAATTAATTAAACGACCGGCATCAGATTACATTTCGAAATGATTAGAGAGATGCAGACAGACAGACAGCCAAGCCACGCCCCCTGCCGTCCTTTGACGCCTCCCCAAAGACGATTATTAAAATCATTTAAGCCGCTCGAAATTCCCTTAATGGCTTTTCGCCAGGAGTTCTCTTGACTTAAGCTGAGGGCGGGGCAGGGAGTGCGGATTCTCCGCAGCCTTTCAGGTGTTGGATTAACCCGCCCTCCTTGCCTGCCTGCCTGCCTGCCGCCGACTGTTGTCCATGTGGGGAAAGTTTACTTTTCCTTTATTTTCCTTCTCTTGAACTCTTTTTTATTATTTTTGTCTGCTTTTGTTTTCTTTTTTTTCGCCCGTCTGAAGTTGGCAAACTCCCCGAGGGGCGGTCCTTTCTGCTCTGTTAGCCTGACTTTATTGTTGGCAAGTCAATAGGACCCAGCCAGGCGGCTGGGGACGTCTCGCCGTCGAGCATAGAGAAAAAATTCTAATTAAAAATCCTTCGGCCGGCGTTTTTATCTAAACAGGAAGAGACGACGCTGGCTGGGGGGAGCCGGCAAATAAAGCCAATGGCCCAGGCGCTGCGGGGTCGTCACTTTCGCTCCACTTTCTCGGCTTTGTTTCGGAGGCGGAATTGGGTCACCCGGCAAGGAGTTGGAGGGACGGCCACACACAAAATAAAAAACGAAAATAAAAAGAAATTAGAAAAGTAAAAAAGATGAGAGAAATATAAACCGTTATCACTTGCAATTAAACGCGTTGACACCTCCTCCCCCGGCCCAAGGAAGACACGCAGACTGGCAGACGGACCGACACTTGGCAACTTTATGGGGCAAAAGTTTGAAGAGCCGAAAAACTAATTACATAACAAATTGAAGGAGCAGCTGGTCGACTCCCGCCATCGCCCTCTCGTGTGTGGGCGGGCCGAATCCTTGGACTTAAGACATCAGAAGTGGCAGGGCCCTTAAGAAATTGAATATTTAAATCCCCCCAGAAAATCCCGCATGCCAAATTGAAAAGGGTTTGGCGGCCCAGGCCACCCACTGCCGAGTCATCGGAAAAACGAAAAATCCAACGGTTTTCCTCGCTCGCGTATGGGAAATTTTACTGTTGTTTTGGGCGCTTGAAATTGCTTTTGGCAGGCGAGCGGTGGACGTGAGTTCCAATTTTCAAGTGCAATGGAAATTTGGAAAACTCATATTGTCCGCTGTGCGTGAGGAAAAGAAACGATTGAATTTTAATGAAATTATTAAATTTCGATTCCTCGGCGGCTGTAAGGGCCCCGCAAATTGGCAGCTTTGCGGTCTTCCCAGCCCAAAGTCGAGATTAACCCAATTTCGGGCAGCAATAAAAACCGTCCGTGCCCCATGCAAATGTGGCACTGGCAACTGCAGCCCGCCCCAGCCCAGGATCGATAGTGTGGGCCTGTCAACCTCCCGCGAATCGAAGGGACTGGGCAGCCCTGAGAGGTCCGCAAAGACGTCTAATTTGCTGGGCATATAAGCGGCTTATGTCCGCAACTTTGGCAGCCCATCAAGAGGCATTTGATATGCACAACAGGCGCGGGGAGAGCGGGGCGATGGCAACTTTAAAGCCGTAAATGGAAGAGTCCTCAGGGCAGCCTCTAAACTCCCCGCCCGGCCGCCAACAGGTACGCCTGACAGATGGACAGATGGGCAGAAAAAGACACCAAATTGATTATTTTCCCTCGGCCCGATCCGTGGCAATTTCTATTCAGCCGCCTCGTGGGAATGGCAATAGGCAGGCGACAAACGTCGTCCTTCAAAAGAGCAAACTTTCCGGCCTCGCCCACCCCGGCAATTGATGAGGCCCGGGGGAAGTTGCAGGCTTCAAGAGAATTCAGGTCAGCCAACCGCCCCTTCCCCTCAGCGACTGATTTATGGTCCATCGCACCAGCCGAAGGAGGAAGGACGCAAACGCTTGTTGCTCCCGGGCAGCTGCCCTGCACTCGCTGCTCTGCCTGACCTGGTTTACTTTGCACCGGGTCACCCCCCCCCCCCCCACGCTGTGCTGGCCAAGTTAACATGAATTTTCGCGTAAGCAATGCAAGTTTCGTTTTCGCAGCCAAGGCCCTCGGTGGGGTGTACAGTTGCCGCCGCTGCCTTGTGCAAGGTCGCCAGGCAGGCGCAGAAAGCCGAAGCCTTGGGGCCCCACGGCGGTGGCTGGTGGCTCGACAATTTAAAGCATTTTTCGCTCATGTTTAACAAGTGCATTTTGTCAATTGAGAGACCGCGCGGTCTCGCTATCGCTGACCTACTTGCAGGCCCCCCAAACGCAACCAAACACTCACGTGCCCGTGTGTGTGTGCAGCGCATTCTGGGTCAACATGGCAAAAATGCGGGTCATCTGCTCTTCCCACACACAACCGTTGCCCTTCAAACACTCGCCTGTCCCCCTCAGCGGGCTCAAATTGAAATAGATGAGCTGACCGGTGGATGATAAGGGGGAAAGCGGCGTGTGCGTGTCTCCAACTGACAGTTGTCTGTTAGTTTTTGGGGGCGGACAGTATCCCCGGCCGTTTGACATTTTATTATAAGCCAATTACTTTCGCTCCCATTCGCCGTGAGTGGACGACGCGGGGAACGTCAGCCACTGTCAAGTTGGTAATTTGCATTACCAACGCATCAGCCCCAACCCGCCCACAGAGGGGGACACTTTCATGGTCATTCAAGGGGCGTCCGAAAAACCAAAGCCGCACTGACAGGCACCCCCAACGAGAGTTTTGTGCGAGGCTTTTGTCTGGCCAAAACTACCGAAATGCGAGGCCTTAATTGGGGCAAGAGGACAGAAGACTGGAATTCAAGCTCCTTTGTAGAATCCATCGAGTTAATTGGGTTTCCCTGAAGGGGAAGTCTTTCAAAAACTCCAAATGAAGGAATTCCGAATTTGACCCGTCGGCTTAATTTGTATGGGAAACTTTGTGTGGGACTTCTTCAAACTTTAAATCCATAAATTGTCTGAGCGACAATTACACTTTCGTGCCGAAATTAGCTGGAGTTTTTGGGTGGCTCGGCCAACTCCCAATTCCCATAAGATTGGCTGGCTGCCGGTGCGGCCCATTTGGCAATTACCGCAGTAATAAAAGTCAACGGCGAATGGAGAGGGACACAAATTTTATTATCTTTTAGAATTTACGTGTGTCAAATAATAATTTCCACGTCTTATCTTCCTCGGGCCCCACAACCCTTGCCAGTAGTTGGGGCGAAGTGTTTACCCGAATTTACATTTTACAATTTACGCAAATTTTTATGTCATAATTGGATTCGAGAATGGCAGACAGGCAGATCCTTCCCCGCAGTTACAACTTCAGTAAGCCAGTCCACCGGCGGTGTTGACAAAGCCGGAGATGTGACAATGGACTCATTGATAGGAACTATACAGACCCCGGCACACACACACACACAGACACACACAGAGAGATTGCCGGGCCCACCCTTGGCCTCCTTGAGATTGCGGCTGTCTGCCCCGAGAGAAATTTGCCTGTGGCTGCCATTAACTTGCGGCTGCCGTTAGCCAAAAAGGGTAGCGCCGGGCTGGTGGGCGGCCTGGGCTCTGGTAATTTGAGAGTTTCCACTGATAAGCAATTTAATGCGTGCACGGAACTGTGGCCGGGGAGCCAGCAAAGGACGCCGTCCTGGTAATGGGCGAGGACGAGGCTGCTTTGGACTTTGTGGTAAATTGAGCGTGTCAGGATATTGTCGGCGCTTATTATCAGACATTCATGCACCCACACACTAATCAGCGTGTGTGTGTGGGTGTGCGTGTGTGGTTGACTGGCCAACGCAGCTTCAAAATGGACGCCCGCCTGGGGACGGGCCCAGGTGAGGCCTGCGGATGCCTCAGTTGGCCATGTGTCCTTTCTTCTAACTCATTTAATATTTAATTTGGCTTTGGCGAAAGCAGCCCATCGACCCCAGGACGTTATTGCTGCCGCCGGCGGTTGGCGGCTGTTTATTAATTTAGCCTGGCCAGTTAAGTGGCACTTCTGCCGGCTTATTAACAGTATTTTATTTCAACTGTCCTTGCCCGCCCGGGGTCACTATGTTAATAAGTTGACCGGTCGTCTGAAGGGGCAGGGGGGGGTTTTAGTTTTCTTTACTGCCAAATGGCAGAACTGTAAACATTTTCGCATGTTTATAACCAGATTTATGACTGGCGCAGCATCGTTTTATGGGCGAGGACTCGGCACGCCCACAGAAAGTTTTTTTGTTTTTTCTTTTTGACTATGAAAATATTTTCATCTCTTGGAAAGTAAATCAAAGAAAAGTCCCGCCACTGCCCCATTTAATGGGTCACCGAAGAGTCCTTTTTGTTTGAAATGGAAAGCGGCTGGCTCATAAATTAAATGCCCACCGCAATTGGCAGCCGGCGCGCTCTTTTGAAAATTGACAACATTTAAGCTGTTGAGTGTCTGCCCAATTTCCCTCTGAATAATTCCATATTTTCTATATGCGAAATTTCCTTTTTATATTTTATTTACAACTGCCGGGCAGCGACGGGGGCCTCAAACTTTTTGTCGAGGGCGTTTGACAAACGGTTGCAAAAATAACAGAAAAAAAGCAACAAAACTTTAGCCACGAACTTTTCGCATAAATTTTCTCGGCTTACATGTGAGTGGCAAAGAGAGTGGGCGGACCTCAAGGACTCTGCTCCCTTCTAAGAGCCGCGCGCCGCGTTTTCTGTGTTTCAAAATCAACGCCATTGTCATTTGACTGTCGGTGTTTTTATCACACACACACACACACACACTGATAATGACAGTGGGTTGGGGTTGACAGTCAGCGAACAAATGTCGTCGTCGAAATCCTTTGCGCCGCGCCAGAACTCAATCATTTTTCGCCAGGACTTCGCCGGACCTCCCCCCGCGCGACTGCTCCCTTCGGCAATGACAATTTCGCGTGTGATTGTCACATCAGTTATGCCCACACACACACGCACACCAGCGTGTGTATGTGTGTGTTTATTTATACGCAATCAAATTAAGTTTTAAGCGAATTGCCAGGATGCGGAGCGGGTGGATTGATGGCCTGCCAGTGAATTCCACAAATTGAGCTGATCATATTTTACGGCCATGAGCGAATTAAATTCCATTGCATATTTTCCGGCTGCTGTAGAAACTCTACTTGAATTTTGAGCCGCTTTAAACCGCTCTCACCACTGCTTCCGCAGCCACAACAAACAACGAATCACGGCCCCTTCCTCAGCTGCCGCGCTGCTGATAAGGCCGGACGGCCGCCCCGTCCGTCCGCTGGGGCTTATCTGATGTGACCCAATTTCGGCATTTCCAATTCGCCTGCCCTGGTAAATGGCAACTCTGAATGCAAATTGTGCGGCCCACTCCAGCCGCCGGCGTTGCCACTCGACCGGGCAAATAAATTGGACGCGTCTGTTAATCAAAATTTTCCTCATCTCCATTTTTGAAATGTTGGGGAAGTTATCAGCTTTTCAGCTGCGGTCGCTGCCGCCGCTCCTGGCAACTGTAATTGCTATGACGTCCGCTTAAGCGGCTTTAATGGCGCGTACAAAATTCAGGACAGACGCCAGCGCCATCGAGATTCTTCGACTGACGTTGAGTGCAATTTGAGTTTCCTTGGGAGAAATTAAGTCCTATTAGACGAAGCCGAGGGCGGGCGGGGACTTGAAACCTTTCATTGGGAATTGCGTGCTAAAAGTAAAAACAAAATAAAGAAACAGACGTCTCGCAATCCTCCCCAAATGGCGTCGCTGCTCTTGCCAGAGCCCGGCAATTTGGCATAGCATACAATTTGGGGCAGCCCCAGCCGACTCTCCATCAATACACACACACTCACCCCATTGGACCCCCTCTCTGCCCCACTGCCTGCAAAGTGGGCTATTTTTAGCCAGGGGACTGATGCCGCCGGTTTCCCTGCTCTGTGCAAAGTCAATAATTTATGCTCGCTTCCGCCTCCCACAACAGGCCCGGCCCACACCCGCGGCGTCCTCTTGGCAACATAATTTCATTTCCAGTGACCCAAATTTCACTGAGACCCACAGCAATCAAAACAAAATTCCCTTCCAAGCAGCGCTCTCTTCACTGCTGCGGCTCTCTTGGCTCTGCCCCGCTCTTTGCCTTTACAGACGCTCTCTCCTTTACCGTTAACAGCGACGAGGTTTGTTCGTCGTCATCGCTGTTGTCGGCGTGGAGCGAGTGACGTGTACATGGGTCCTATGTACAGTTGACCCAATTTCGCGTGTTTGTCCTTCCACAGCTGTTCTGGTTTTAGCCAGCAACGCTTTTGTGGGTTTGCCTCTCTTTCTGGTTTAATGGTTTCGGGGTTTCGGGGTCGCCATTTTTGCTTTTCGCTTGGTGCGAGGGGCCTGGGGTTGTTTATGCTTCCAAAATGAAAACCGAAAAGGGAAAATCCACACCGCTGTTTATTCATGCCAAGCACATCCAGCGCGTCTGTGTGTATGTCTGTCTGTCAGTCAGAGTTTCATTGAAAGCGACAGACCTCCAAAAGAAAAAGGAAATTGTGTGCCCTCCTCCCATCTTCGGCAGGCAAACTTTCCCTGAGTATTGCAGTGTGTGTGTGTAGAAGTGAAAGTGATATGGAATCATAGATATGAAATATCTGTCGACTCATGTCATCGAATTTTCATTCGCTTGATTGTTTGCACAAAAGCAGGCCCGGCGGGGGGGACTGGCGGTCTGGGGAAAGGCTTTCCTGCATTCCATCAATGTCAGTGGCAGAGTTTGAAGGCAAACCTGCCCACTTTCCCAGAGTGCGCTGATTTAAAGGCTTTAAGGCTTTCTCGGAAAATTCCGGGGAATTCGTGGAATGGCGACCGGAGGCGAAAACAACTCTGCAGCGGAAGCCGCGCGGATTCTGCTTTGCTCAGCAAAACGCAGAACACCCAGAAGGCGGGCCCGGCCGGTCCAACTGAGCAATAAAAATTGAAGTTGCCCTCCTTCCTCCTCGTTTGGTTTTATTTTTTCTGTGCCTTCCTCTCTCTCTCTCGTTTGGCCGGGCCATCCCTAAACAAGATTCATGTTATTCCTGCCATTTCCGTCCATTTGCGCTGCCTACTTATGGGGGCACCGGAGAGTCGGGCGGCTGTAGCCAAATCAGTACATAGTGCGGTAGGAAATGAGCCACCATTGTGTCTGTGTCTGTGTGAGTGACGAGGGGAGGCTGTGGAGCGGAGTTGCTGGGAGCTGCGGGCTTCACTAAGTTTGCTTTATGGCGCTCCGAACGCCAGCCGGGATCCAAATGGCTTTGTTTCATTAGTGGCCCAGCCGAGTAGGTCGGCGGGGTGGCAACGCCGAATGCTTCGTCATTAGAGGAAACATAATTAACGCGCAGACATACAGACGACGGCCTTCTGGCCGCCACATGCCCACAATTCCAGCGGCTTTAATTTACTTTTAGTTTTGTGTTTTGTTTGTGAAGCTCGGCAGGTGGCAGCATAGCTCCTTCCCCCGCCACTTGGCTGGGCCATTCATCGCACTCACTGTGGATCGACTGGTGGGGGTGGCAGCGGATTTCAGGCTTTCTCGTTGGGGTGGGAAATTGATAGCCGAAAATGATTTCTAACTTGTTTGCACGTTAATTGAACCTACAGGCGAACGGGGGTATAAATTCAACATTACGTATACGCCGCTCCGGACGTCTTATAAAGTGAGTTAAAGGAGAAATAAGAAGGGAATTTAGAGGCCCAAAAGAAGTTGAAGGAATGAGCATAGGAAAACCGATAAACCCAGTTGGGTTCTTAAGCAAAAAGCTTAAAATATTTTTGATCTATGGAAATGCTTTTTAAGCTTGACAGACAGACGAGAGTTTCCCTCACATTTGTTTGTCTTGGAGGACGACGGTTTCTCTGTGGAAACTCCTTTTATTAATCAATTTCTTAAGGCCCAAGCCGTTCCGTTTGCTTAACTAATTCGCGTCCTTTAAAGACCCCGAAGCCTCCCCAAGCCACTAAGTGGCAAACCCACGTCACATCTGCCGTAAAGTCGAGGCAATTGGGGGCGGAAATGCGCCATATCCCGTCCGGCGGGCGGACGGGCGGACGGACGGCTGAGGCCTGCCCGCAAAGGAATTATTGTGCCACTAATTGCACTCGGTTAAAACGAAATGCGTGTAGCCCCCCCGCTCGTGGGTGTGTGCGTGGGCGGGCCATTCATGGACCAGGTTATTTATGTTTATGATTAAGTTGCGGTCCGCAGCATTCAGTATTTTTTTGCGCTCCTCATAATTCACGGCCTCGTTGGAAATTACGCATACGCCGGGGGGCGCAGCACTTTGATTGGCATATTAAGCGTTATAAATTGAGGAGCATCAGCGGCAGCGCCTGACTGCAGGGCAGCGAGTAAACAAATCGTCCATCATTTGCCTGGGAGGAGACAAGGACGAGCCCGAAACTCGGGCCTGCCAAGGCCAGCCAGGCCCATTGAGCTGTGCTTTGGCAAACTGGGTCACTTCCCACTCCAGCGCTCCTTGTGGTAACCTTCAACATGAGTCCGAGCATAAAACGCAGGCGGCCGCACTTCAGCATCAAAAGTCAGCCAAAAAAAAAGAAAACTGCAGCGCGCCAAAGTGAAAAACGTGAAAACTGTGTCAAGGCAACCCGAGCCGCCCCGAGCCACCCCGAGCCGCCCGCCACGAAGGTGACCCAGTAAATAGAAGCGCCAGTCGCTGCAATTGCCCCACTTGCATTCGGCTCGGCGTCGGCGCTGGCGCTGGCGTGCAAGGACATGCTCTCGGCCGCCTTATCAGTGGGCCTGGCGGGGGCGGGCGGCCACCGGAACCGGGATCGCCTTTTCGGGCCGCTTCGTTTGGGCTTCGGGCACGGACCCAGGCCAGCCGCCAGTTGCATTGTCCGCCACCAACACAGTCGCATTTGGGACCGGCCCGGCACCGGTTGTTCCTGCCATGAGCGTCACTGCCAGCGCCAGCGTGGCTCTCAATTACTACGTGGAGCGCCGGGGGGAGTTCGACGGCGGGCTGAGTGAAAGTGAAATTGAAGGGCTGCCCGCTCGATCCCCGGCCTCCTCGCGTTCGCGCTCCCCTTCGCCCGCTTACTCCGCCAGATTCTATGGCGAATATCCGCGGCCACGCAAAGTAGGCAGCCCCCCACCCCGTCCCTTGTTCTAGATCCTTTATTAACTTTGTGTTTTTTTTTACAGACAAGGAGATTCCGCTGCACCTGGAAGGGCTGCACTTTCACTGAACTCACACAGCCGAAGATCGAGCGGCACGTCAGGAACAAACATTTGGGGTAAGTCTAAAGAGCATTTTGTCCCACTGTGCGCGCGCTTTTGACGCCACACGAAAAACTAGAACACTCGTATATAACGGTAAAGCGCATTCGGCCCACCTGCAAATTCCGGGCGGGCGCTGCGTGCAGTTTTTGAGGCCAAGGTCTGCCACCCCCCCCCCCCCCTCGCACCCCTTTGGCATTTGTTTCCTATATAAACATAAAGCCGATCAAGGCAGCGCCAGCATAAAAATGAAAGGCGGTTTGTTCGTTGTTTTTTCGGTTTTGCGTTCACTTCTTGTTTTTCTCTTGTTGCTGTTGTTGTTGTAAACATTTAGGTAAATACAGCTTATATATATATTTATGTATGTATATGTGTGTATGTAGGAAAGAGTGGGGTGGGGGGCAGACCAGCCAATCGAGTGGCCGTCTGCCATGTCCGTGTGTGTGGGTGAGAGTTGGCGGCATGCAGCCCTAAAAAATACAGTTAGTAATGTGATTAAACAAGGTGAGGCCGCATTGAGTAGAGCAGGGCTGTCACCTCGCTTAATGCATTCCATTGAGAGTAATTTTATGTAGTGTAGTGTAGTATTTCGATTACTAGTTAAATTTCATTGCTTCATAGGTTATGCAGTTTTATTCGCTACAGACAACTTCGGGGTTTCTTATAAGTTTCGTTCTCTAAAGTTCTAATTTGGTATATCTCAAGAAATCGCCGGGGCTTCAGGGCAGGCATTTAAATCGAGAATAGAACCCAAAACTTAGCACTTGAATTCGATGTGGTTTTTTTACAAAGATTCGTATAAAATAATCGGAGTTTAAATTATCATAAGCATATAATCTCGGCAGCAATCCAACTACAATTTCATCTCAAACTAGCGGTTGTATAAATTAAGCTTAACGACTAAAACTTGTACGAATTAAAAGAAAGGGAAAAGCACACACATTAAAACGCGACAAACGATCGACGGAGGTACTTGAATTTGGGGTTCTTTAGAGTACACATAAATACATATACAATATGGTGGTTATAGTATGGATAGTGGGTATTCTTGGGACCTTATCTCTGCATATTTTGACTAAGAAACTTCGACTCAACTCTAGACGACGGTTGTGAGTGATTATTGTTGTTCTCGTTGGTGTTTCATTTGCGGGCTTAAAACTTTGTATATTCTAATGGCTAAAAGTAGCTGAGTTTATCCTAAACGTTAAGGTTGATTAGTCTGATGATTGTTGCTTCGCCACACTCAGCGTTGGGGGATCTTTATCGAGGCTTTTCGAACTGAACAGTAAAACTTCACACAATTCAAATTCAATATACACAAACTAATTTCGCTAACACAAGGGACAAAAACGAAGCAGGGTACAAAACTAAAATCAATTTCTTTAAGCATTCAGATACGTAGATTTCGATCCCGATCCCGATTCGTGGCC
The DNA here is from genome assembly GCA_037075105.1 of Lissocephala sabroskyi. NCBI lineage: Eukaryota > Metazoa > Arthropoda > Insecta > Diptera > Drosophilidae > Lissocephala > Lissocephala sabroskyi. The sequence continues at coordinate 12,139 of JBAMCP010000331.1, read as the reverse complement.
GACAGATTCGTTATCTCTACTTTTTAGTGCGGTTGGATGAGGCCATGGGTAATGTCCATGGCAGTGTCGCCCATGCCGTTCACGCTGATTCCTCCGTTCAGCATACTAGAAGCTAAAACAAAAACCGATTAGTCCTGTTTAGCGGGCAAAGAGAAGCCAAAGCGGCTGACATAACGGAAGTTGACTACCTACAATTACGCGTAGCCTGCCCGTCCATCTGCGCCCAGTACTGCTCGGAAGGACTTTGCGTACTAGTTCCCGGCGGCGCCTGGACCGGCGCCCCCGTGTACCGAAAATACGGATTCTTCAAGTCCAAAGTGTTGCTGGACGAAATCAGCGTGCCCTCGATATGCAGATCGATGGTCACATCGTACGATTGCCTTCGGTTGGCCTCCAGCAGCACACGGCCCGTCAGGGTCTGGCCCTGCTTGATGAAGATGGGCATGGGCAGCAGGCAGCGCACCTGATACCAATGGGTCAGCGGGGCTGTGGGCGACGTGGACAGCCAGACGTTCTGGCTGCTGCCGCTGAACTCAACGTCAAACCAGAAGGCTAGGCCATGGCAAATGCCGGTCTGCAGAATGTGGAACTCCAGCGGTATGTCTGGGAATCAAAAGCCAGCTAAATTAAAAGCAAAAGACAATCAATGGAAAGACCTACCGATGCGATGCAAGTCGTCCTCCTTGTCGTTGAGGAAGTCGCACACATGCCGCACCGATTTGGCCATGCAGATGCGTATGTCGAAGGTGTCCACAATGGGCTGCCGGAAGTACTCCTTCATGCCCTCCTTGTGGAGGGTGGTCAGGTCGACGCCATGGAAGGCCGACTGGTACCAAAAGTTCGCCTTGTTGTACTGCTCCGAGTAGAGCGATTCATCCGAGAACGGGGCCACATGCAGGTCGCCATGGGTGGGGAACATTTTGCCCTGAGGCTTGAGCCACTTCCTGGCATGGAGATAAGTTTCCAGCATGCGTTCATTATAGAGCATATAGCCCATGGGCTCCGATATGATGACGTCGACCTTTTCGGGCAGCTCGATCTCCTCGATCTTGCCGGGTATCACAGAGATCTTGCTCTGCACGTTGTTCGATTCGACCAACTGCTGGGCGTACTGGGCCATGTTGGAGGCCTCGATGGCATAGACCTTGGCGGCGCCAGCCTGAACGGCAAAGAAGGACAAGATGCCCGAGCCAGCGCCCACATCCAGCACGATTTTGTCCTGCAAACACGAAAGTTTATTAGGAAACCAGACAAAATCCTTGCGAGAGATTCTGTACCTGGAAATCAATCGAGTTGCCCAGAATGGCGCGTTGGTAGGTGCTCGTTCTGACGTAGTCCTGCATCATGTTCTGCTGCTGACTGAGGTAGCCATAAAACTGGAAGTAGTGTGAGGCGGAAGACTCCTCCGTGCGCTGTGAGAACACCGACATGGGCCTCAGGTGCTTCACGTTCTCCACAACCTTGCGAAAGAGCTGCTGGTCCTGGTCGCTGGCGAACCTCAGCATCAAGTTATCCGACTCCAACGACAAAGCATACGTGCGCCGGCCGACCTGGGCCGCCTCCGTGTCGGCCGATATCAAGTATTCCTTGAGCACATGCCCATGGTCGTTGTCTGCCCAGAAGATCCAAAAGAACACAAGAATTACATACGTATGATTTATTTGTTTGATTGTCGCACTCACCCAGCACAATGCGCAGTACAACACCCTGGGAATCGTAGCTGCAGAGAAGAGAGCAGCTGCCCTTGTATTTATTGCTAAATTCGAGCTTCTGCTCGTCGGCGATGGCGCTAATTACGACGCCCGTGAATTGGCAGTTGCTGAGCGGACAGAGGGCCGCGGCGGTGCTGTTCGCAGCGGCATTGGAAGCGGGGATGCCACTCGCAAATTTATTGTTTGGCTCGATGTGGCTAGTGGACATTTTTTCTATGGAAAACTCTCGCGTTCTCTCTCACTCAGTCTGCTGAAGGGGCTGGTTGGTTGGGGGTGGCGGTGACTTAAGTTCTTAGTTAGGAAATTGAATCACAATGCTTTGCGTTGGTTAATTGACACTTTGAAGTTGGTGAGAGGCTCGGCGCGCATACACACGTTCAGTGAATATAAAATTGATGGGACGCACACACACAGGCGTAGAAATGCAGGCACAGACAACACACACAGAGGGGGCACGCGAGACTTGCGACGCGCAAAAATTTTTTTCGTTCTTGGGAGCGACGGCAACGGCTGTGGCAGAGCAAAATTTTCCACAACAAAAGCAGCGGTGTTTTGTTGTTGGATTATATAAATATATAAAGCGCGCGGCCTCTGCTGGGTTGCTTGCACAAAAAGGGATTTAATTGTGCCGCGGTAGTGCTCGCTGCTCGTGCAAAAATCAATTTTTGTTGATTTTTTATTGATTTAGCAAGAACGTGTGTTTTGCAAGCAAACGAGATAGCACTATAGCGCGAATTGTTGCCATCCCACTCCTACACACACTCGCCTTACAGAGTTGTATGAGTCGAATATCGATAGTGACAGCGTTGCCACTTGGTTATGGCAAAATATTCTGCGATAAACAGGGCAACTCTAGAAACGCCAAACAAGAATACAACAACAACAGCGCTTTATTAATTTTTAGAGTTTTATTAAATGGAAATGTTTGTGGTCTTGCAGCAAAAAGGCCAGGCACTCGGGCGACTACGACTCATGCAGTGACAATGAACACGAAGAGGAGTTCTACTACACAGAAGACGACGACGATGAAGAGTTGGTCAAAACGCCTAGTCCTGCATCTCCACCAACACTTAGCCACCAGGACATGGCACGTCCACCACACGAGGATCCAGAATACCAAAGACAGATCGTTGGCACATTCAAGTGAGTAAAGCGCTTCAACCGTATATCAGTATTTCTATAATGTTTGTTTTATCATCGATTGCAGACAAGGACGCGCTATGAATTATAACCACCAACAGGCGCTACATCACGGCAGCCGGTCCATGCATCACAGCAATGGCAACACTCACATCACAAGCTACCAGCAGCAACAGCTGCAGAACAACAACACCAGCTGCATACCCACCTCGCCGCTGGCACACCACAACTACACTTGGCCATCCACCGGGGCGATCACAGTGACCGCCACATCCACACCAAATGGTCACCACCACCATCAGCCGCACCAGCAGCCGCATCACAGCTCGACGACCATCGGCAAGCATGCTCGCCAATCTTCGCGTCCGTCCCAGTTGACAGCTCCATACCCATCGCCGACTTACGTCCACCACCATCACCACAACTACAGCAGCAGCAGCAGCAGTGTCGGCAGCAGCAGCAGCAGCAGCAACAACGGCAGCCCGATCACCCATAGCAGCAACAGTGCCAACACCATGTTCCAGCAGTTGTCCCAGCAGAACGTCACTGTGACCGCCCACCACACCGGCGGCGGCAATGGTAGCCAGCACCAGCAGAACCACCACAACATAAACAGTGTCACCATCACGCCCAACTACCATCCGCCGCAGCAGCACAATGTGCGCGGCCAGCAACAAACTGCCAGCAACCAGGTTGCAAACTCGGGTCAGCAGATGCCGCTCCAGCACGTGGCCGTCCAGCACACGGTCAGTGTCACGAAACATACCAACTCACCGAATCGCCGCACCCGCGGCGAGAACAAGAAGTGCCGCAAGGTCTACGGCATGGAGAAGCGCGAGCAGTGGTGCACCCAGTGCAGGTGGAAGAAGGCTTGCAGTCGCTTCGGCGACTGAAGGCGGCAGAAGTCGTCGACTGAGGCGCGCAGCGCCTTGTCGGCGAACCTGCGACAAGACGACATGTCAAAGATAGCAACAGTAGTAACAGCAACAACAGCAAGCAAGCAAACAACCCAAGCAGCAGCGGCGTCGGCGGCAACAACATCAGGAACAACAACGGCCAAGATGACCACCTCGGTGGTTCGGTTGGCTGCTGAGGTGGCGGCGGGCAAGAATCTGCCCTCTTCCCTTACCATCAAGACCAGCAGGCGCTACAATTACACTGGCGACAGCAACCATCTGCCGAGAAGAACCACCGCTACCGTGAATCCTCAGAACCGCTGCAGGATTCCGAACATGAACAACAACAACAACTATTCGACCAGGAATCTGAATTTGCCGGTTAGCGGGGTGGCCACCTCGGTGATTGTGGCGCCCATCTCGGCGGTGACGCCTCCGCCAACCCCCTCACCCACCGCTGGCGGTGGCGGCAGCGGCAGCAGCAGCAGCAACAACGACAGCATCAGCGCTGCCTTGGCCTACGAACAACAAGTTGCTGCTGCCAACGGGCTCTTGGCCTGGAGCCGGGCAACCACCGCACTGCAACAGCAACGCCAGCAGCAGCAGCAACCGCCATCAAGTAGCGGCGGCGGGGCCGCCAGCAGCTCGGAGAAGTCCGCTGTGCTGATGCAAAGCTAAACAACTTAAATTGAACTGGTCGAACCGCCGCCGTGTCTGTTACTGTTGTTGTTGATCGATTGATTGATCCACTGATTTTCCGTTTGTCGCGCATCAAACAAACAAAACGAAAAAACAAAAACAAAACAAGCATCATTATGGTCTCTTTTTTTCTTATTCTTATTCACTCTGCGTTTCGCAGTGCACCTTAAACGTAACGGTATCTCTTTGTTGTTGTTGTGCTGGTGTTGCCACTGCCTAGCAAATGTTGCTAAGACACCAACAACACAGCCGCCCGCAACATACCAGCCCAGCGCCAGCAACCTCCCCACGCGCTCGGCAACATTTGCAATTAACAATAAATGAAAATACAACAAAAAGCAAAAAATAAACTTAAAATTATACATATACGCGTAAAATACTATATATAAATATACATATATATATAAATATAAAATTCTATACACATATTACAAACAAAAACCAATTACATATATATTTATTTTAAATCGAACGAAACGACTTTGTTAAATTTTACGTTTCACTGACTGCGGCGATCAGACGGCCCGGCCAGCAGTCTTCTTTTTCTATGCCTACAACAACAACAACAACAAACACATTAAGCATACATATGCATATATACAAACCAACAACAAGCATACATATTAGATCTTTAAATATAAATATATACATATATATATATAAAATACATATAAACTACGTACGTACACCGTAAAGGCGATGAAAACGAAAATTTATGGTAAAGCAAATTTACATTTGATTTTTTTTAGTTCTAAGAATCTAGAAAATTTTTTCATAGTTCTTAAGTGCAATTTTTGTTCAACTTCTTGCTCTAAAAAAACGAAAAAAAAAACCAACAAACAAAAATACCCGCAAGCAGAATGCAAATCAAAACCCCCATAAAAAACAAAAATCATAATTAACAATTATGAAGGAACATGTAGAAAAATATCGAAAGCGTTGCATCTTCTAAAGCGAAAAGCGAAACCCAATTAACATAAATAGAAAATTTATTCTACGCTCTGCATAAAATTCAAGTTCAAGATCCAAGCAAATGTACTCGTATGTGTGTGTTAATTAAACATAACAATAACGCTAAATCTTAAGTATTAAAAGAAGTTGCATGCAGCAAGAAATACCCACGCTTACCCTTGCCCCAAACGAAGAGAGTAAGCGAATTCAAAACCGATTAAAACAGAAGCAAAAGTGCGCCTGTAAAATAGTCTAGTTAATTAAGCGAACTCACCGTCTATAGAACAATTACCCCGACCCAAACCGAGTCCACTGAAGTCCGCGATGATGTAACATACTTACCATGCATACACACATATATTTACATACATACATAACGTACATCAACTCAGTTTTAACTTAAATGTAGTGAATTTCAAAGGAAAACTAAAACACATCAAACACACAAAACGAAATGCAAGCAACCCACGGACAGTGAGACAGACGGACAGACAGACAGACAGACCGTCGCAATCGGAATTCTAACTGTATTTTTTGGAGTCGAGAAGTGAAATTTTTTTTCAAAATTTTTCTTTATTTTTTTCGTATTCGTAATTAATACTTTAATATTTTTCAAAATTTTTCTCTTCAATTAAAATTTTCTTAAGTAAGTTGACAATTTTATACCCTAAACCTTAGGACACAAAAACAACATTTTAACTAACATTTAAACCTTTTTTTGTATTGTGCAACTATTGTGAATTATTCAAATTACGGCGGCGGCGCAAAAGCCCCCAGGTCACAAAACTGGCGACGGACCAGAGAAAAGGCAAAGAGAAGGAAGTGCAAGCAAATTGGGAGAGAGGCAAAAGCAGCAGAAAGCCATTTGACTAGGATTATAAAGGACATATGAGACGAGGAAAGAGCTGAAAATACACAAGGAATTTTTAACCAAATTGGAAGTACAAACTAAAACGTAGAGTATAAAACGATCTCCCGTCACCGAACCGGGAAGGGAAGGAGAAGCGAGCAAAGGGAAGATAAAGAAAGTCAGACGACATTTAATGCAAAGTGCAATCTGAAGTTGGATTCTAAGATGAGAGGAATTCGCTGTAGAACTGATAGGAGCATAGAATATTCAGAGAGCTGACACTAAACGTACTATAATGGGCATAAGAAGCACAATGATACGATATATAGACGGGCTATAAGGTCCCCACCCCAGCGATGCTTAAGAGAAGGAACAGAATTGGAGTTGAAGATTGAAGTTTCTTGAAAAGAAAAATGGCAACAAAATTGTTTTCCAAATCTCAAAGTTTTTCTACAAGAATCAAAATACATAATGCGAGGATAAATGCAATTCGAAATTTTTTAGGGCACACTGGAAATTGTTTGCCGTGATTTGAATAAAATTCATAATGGTGGCCATTCTTTTGTTTGTGTAATGCAAAGAAAGTTTAACAAATCGATTAAGCAAACGTTTTTACAATTGTATTTCGTTTTTTTTAAATTAAAATAAGTTAAGCCCAAAAACAACAACACCAACATCCATGCAACAGAGCATGGGAAAACCATCGTATAGGTCAGAGAAGCCTGACCGCGAGATCTTAACTGTAGGAAGAGCGTTTTTCGCCATTTCTTCGAGATGATTATGATCGCGATTATGATTGTAGTCGACTTTATATTTTTATTGTTTTTCTTGCTAATTTTCTTGCACCAACCAACACACAGTCTCTCACACACACAGACACACTCACCACACTTGATTTTTACGTTTGCGTTTTGGAAATTATTTAAATTTAAGTGATATTTTTAAAATCTATCCATTATTGTATAATTACTGCTAATATTTCGTACTATTTTATGTTTATGTAACAACAAAAAGAAATTTCAAAATTTTTAACCGTTGAAAGATCCTCAGACCGCCGGATCCACACTCCCCCCGCCCGCTTCCTGGCAGAAGAACGTTATCAATAATTTTACAAGATTTAATGCAAATTATCTTAGAACCCAAAACAATTCTATGTATACAGCTGAGAAAATTATACATAGCGTCGTAAAAAACACAATTCAAATTTGGTTTTCCTCGAGAATCAAAATCAGAGAACACAACAACAACAACAGCAACTGCAACAACACACCCGATTTATTAAAATATACAATTGTTATTTATAATTAAACAAAAACCAAAACAAAATCCTCGTTTTTTATTTATTTTTCTACCTTTGGTTCGTTTCATTCTTTGGTTAATTATTGCATTTTTCTTTCGCTTTCTTTTCCCATACTATCGATGAGAATCTTCATCCAATGGTTTCCGACACATCCCAGGATTATTTTGTTCTCCCTAACGGTTTCTCCCCGATCTCAGAACTTTACCAGTACAGCCAACAAATAGAGTTTTATATCGAACGATAACGATAACTTCTTACGCAACTGTACCCTTTCCGTTCCTCTTTCTTGAGTAGCTTTGAGTTATCGATCACTGGAGAGTAGATAACCAAGATATTGATATTCTAGATTACATTATAATTATATAACCCAGGCATATTTGCCCCCATGTGTATTGTAAGGAACCCAGGCCCGGGCGGCCCTAAGCGGACCCGGGATCCTGGGCATATGTATGAAGTTGGAAGAGGAAAAAGAATCTTTCTGATATTTACCCAATCGCCATTACCTACTGATCGATGTGTGTTTAATGTTAACTTAACTCTAAGCTGTCGCACAGTCGGCTCCGAGGCTCCTCGAGTCTCTGCGTGTGTGTGTGTGTTTTACGATTAGGATTTTCCATCGGCAGCCGCGGCCGAGTGAGAGCGGCCCGGCGAAATGCTGGTTCAGCGCGGTATTTTGCATCCACTAACGATAAACGATAACGATAACGATTACGTTAACTTATATATTAAAGCGTACATATATACATAGAATTTATGCTATACAGATATATATATGCACACATGCAAGCGTAGGCGAGTGTGTGTGCTTTTGGTTAGCTCGATGGGCGTTCGAGTGGAGGAGTAGGAGCCGCCGCTGTCGGACTCTAAAAGTGGGCGTGGCACGACTGCGATGGAGCCTGCCTGTGGTGGGCCTTGTGGGGCGCAATTCTCGACAATTGGCAAACTGAAATTAGTTCTAAAGTTACATTCAAAATAAGGCTGATTTATTTGACTCGTTCATTTTTTTACACTCGACTCGAGACTGGAGAAAATATCGTCGCCATCCACGCAGGAGCCCAGCACAGGCACCCATCCCACCAGGCGCCACTTCATATCAACTGGAAGTCCGACCTTCCGTCCGGCAGCCACCCAGGGCAGGCAGTTTTCCAATAAGGTTTAAGTCATTGATTGATTCATTGATCGACTCAATTGGTTAGTCTAGATTATCAAGCAAAAAGACTTGCAGATTATTCGTAATGCATAATTAATTAGTAGCCGGATTCGTTCAGATTCAGCCCGTCTCATTCTTCGCAGAGCCCCCAGGCAGCCTCATTATCACTCCTTCCATTCTTAGGGGCAGGATGCTTTCGCGGCGAGGCAGCAGCAACAACAACACTGCCAGCAGCAGCAACACAGCCACAGCTGAAAATCCCCCAACTCCTTTGCGCTCTGGCTCGCTGTCTGTCGTCTAATCACCGAAGAGCAATATGAAGTTCAATCATTTGAGGGCCGCCCGCTCCTTTGTCCTCCCAGCATTCCATACAAACTGACTGATACTTCGAAGCAAAATCATCGTGCATCTTTGAGAAACTTGGAGGGCGGGTCGCGGCCCGGAGAGGGAATAATTTGAGTAATATTAAAGGAGTAATTAGGTTTTAAATAAGTTTTTCTACCCGAGTTGTTGTAACTTTTTTACGATTTATGGTAAATTTGAGGCGAGCATTGGCAAACTTACGGCCCCGATTGTGTGTAAAATATCTTGGGGATGGCATGTAGAAACCACAAGATGTCTTCAAAATTTGGCTAACAATATGTAATCATTTACTTTCGAAAGACTTTGTTGAGAATCCAGAATTGGCAAACAAAACAAAAACTGAAAACATAAAAAGCACAAACTAAGTTAATCGTTGAGAGCACACGACAAAAATTGTACTGAGCGTGCGTCAAAATCCTCGAACCTATTAATAATCATTTACACACATTATATAATTTACGTAACGCGACGAATCGAGCTCCATTCGATATTTTAAAGGCGTTTTTTTAAGACTTAGGCTTAAATCGCAAGTGCAACCCCAAAATCGACTTGATTGCATTCTGATTGTTGTTATCCCTAAGTTCACCCAGCGCTTTCTAAGTGTCATCAAGGGGCACTGATCTTCCAAGTCGCCCAAGAACCCAAAAACCCACATACCCATATACCCTATATGTATTTATGTAGTCTGTAACGAATCATATAATAGAGTTAAGAAGAAAAGAAGAAAAATATTAATTGTTGTTGTGTCTTCATCCAGAACTTTTAAGTGTTTAAGAAACATCATCTACTCTATATGCATACATTATTCTGTTGACGAAATTGATTTCGGTTTGTTCCAAAATTGTTAAGATTATTTGCTGTTAATTCCCGGCCGGCAATTGAGTTTCGCTATGACTAGTCCAACTGCTCTATGCATCTATTAAATTAGTCTTAAAGCAACCCATTGTAAGAAACTTTATAGAGATGATCACCAAAAATCAAGGTACAAAATACAAACGAGGCCCGCACAGTGAGACGCCCCATTGCACGGCGGCCCTCCGGAGAGTAGGTGAAAGAGCAATTCAGTCACAATACCCACAAGGATTAAACAAATATTATACCAATTATACCGTTACAATTTTAAATTTAGCGTACTTACAATAAGTTGGCAAGCAAGCACTTTCAAGCCCAATCAGACGACTCGATTGCCTCCATCCCCCCAAATTGAAAGCCGTCATTAACGCGAATCGTGTACAAACCAAAAAGAGCAATCGCAATTCGCACAAACCCGCATAGACGTAGATTTATATCCGTATATAGTAACCAAAGGATAGCTTATTCAGAGTACATTTTGAGACGATATGCAAAAAGAGAAATTAGCGCAATGGGATCGTTGTAGATTAGAGCAGATCAGCCAGATACGATATATACAGATTTACAGATACAGAAACAGAAACAGAGGATATTTACATAGGAACTACGAAAGAACAAACTACTTGTAAACTACATACCAGACGAGCGGACCCAAGCAACATTTAGACAACTACTAACATAACAAACATAGAGCCATTTGCGAGTTTTCGAGGATACGAGGCGAAATTGAAGGGAGATATTTTAGGGTAAAGAGCAGTCACTTTATCGTGAGAAACGTGTACCTACAAACAAAGAAAGTGAGAGAAACAAACAAACAAACAAATATATTTTTTGCAGAGAGAACGGTAAAAGCAAATTTAACTAAATCTCAAAAAGGATACATAAATAATACTAAAGGCAGAAATTTTAAAGCAACCACAAAATGGAAGTAAATCCACTAAATTTTTAAGACGCCACACGACACACCCCAACAAGCAGTCTATTGTAGATGGTATATATTTTGCATCTCTATATACAACAACCACACACACACACCCACATCCTGTACAGACACTCAGAGCCCTTTCGGCCGTCAAGTAAGCGTTTTAGGAGATTTATACATATACGAAATAAGAGAGAGTTTCACGGATTATCACTTGAGTTGGCTTCTTCTGCTTCGTACGAGACTATCATTTTATACTGTACTTACCCACACTCACACACACACATACACGTTCACACGTACACGTACAATATGAGGAGGAGACACTGACACTTTGGAGCTGGAAATAATCGATATTGATGTTGTAGCCAGAAACCATAGCATACTGTTGGGGGTATGCCAAGCCCTCTATAGGATATGAACTTCATGCATCTGTATGTCTATATAATCGAGCCCTCCTTCCCCCCCCCCCCCCAACATTGTGGAACAACAATTTCAATCACGAGATAAACCGAAGAATTGTGGCGCGAGCCGCATTCATGTCATTTTAAGGATACAAGGCCGAAATCTCATTTAATCTAAGCAAAGTAAGAACCCAAATCAATGTGAAGCAAATAAGCAAACTCATCTATCTAAATGTATTGTAAATGTTGGTGATTTTAAAAACAAACCCGAAATTCAGTACTAAAATAAATGGAAAAAATTAAAAACCGAACTTTGAAAACTACAAAAACCCCAAGCTAGTTTCATTTCTCAAAGCCAAGTCTCTCGTAAGGACACAACAGGACTCCAGTCGATAGCTCATAGCTCCAACCACCAACATGTTGATTGCTGTCTCCATCTATCGACAAAATGAGGCAACTAACGTTCGGCTGATCGGCCATTAATGGCGCCAGTTAAATGGAAAGAGACTTCAACTCAATTGTTGTTGTTGTTGCTGCTGTGTTTTTGTTGTTGTTGCGGAGTTTGTTGTTGCAGTTCCTCTTGGTCAAACTGCGGATTTTTAAAGATATTTGCATCTCTCTTGTTGTTGCAGTTGTTGTTGTGATTGTTGTTGTTGCTGTACACCAAGGCCGAGTTGTTGTTGTTGGTGTAGTTGTTGTTGCTGTGGATGGTGTAGTTTGTCCACAAATGTGACCTGCAGAAAACCGAAAACCGACCCCCAAAAACTGGAAAAGCACCAGGCGAACAGAAATCAGAAGGAGGTCGAAATTTTCAAACGCTTATATCTCGAGAACCGCTGGACCGATTTTGAAACGGATGGTCTCTATGGATGCTATGTACCGTTATTCTTCATATGAGGT
>JBAMCP010000330.1:9815-60725 GCA_037075105.1 Lissocephala sabroskyi | reverse complement strand
AGGGAGAGAGAGAGAGAGAGAGAGAGAGAGAGAGAGAGAGAGAGAGGGAGAGAGAGAGAGGAAGAGAGAGAGAGAGAGAGGGAGAGAGAGAAAGAGAAAGAGAGAGAGAAAGAAAGAGAGAGAGAAAGAAAGAGAGAGAGAAAGAAAGAGAGAGAGAGAGAAAGAAAGAGAGAGAGAAAGAAAGAGAGAGAGAAAGAAAGAGAGAGAGAAAGAGAGAGAGTCCTACGTTCTTGACATAGCTTTTGGTTCTTCTTTTCTAAGTGCTTTTTGATTCCTATATAAACTAGAAAACTGTACGATCTGCAGTTCACTCATTAAAGATATTCCAAAATGGATAGAGGCAGAAGTCTAAGAAAAAGTTCAACTGCGAAGAAGATCATCTCATAAAACAATTGAAATCGATACCAAAGGCTAATAAAGGAAGACTTATATCTTCAACTTGCATTTCTAAGAAACCTGAACCGTCGGCTTTTAAAAGACGTACAGTTCTTCGAGAAGCATCTGGTTTTTGCAAGATTCCGCAATCAAAATAAATCATAAATCTGATCCATGGCGAGCTTACTGCTGGTGGTCTGAAAAATGATCTATAGCCTTCTTCCATGAGATCATTTTTCGTAGAAACTCTTCCCAACCACATGGACAGTTTTGGAAAGCTTTCTTGGAAGAGTATTTGGAATGCGGTGGATTGGGGTCACATAAATCTCGCTCCACTTGTTTTTTCGTATTATTATTTTTATTATTATCGTCATTATCGCAAATGGCTGGTGGGGAAGCTCGAAAAACAATTGTCAATCACGCGCTGCCTCCGTCGGTCGGTGGCATGCCATAAAAATGCCTGAAATGCAACGCCAGCTCGGCCGTCGGTCGGTCATAATAAACCATTAAGGGAAATTAAGATATAACAACCGATCGGCCATGAGACTCCCGTGGCAATGAGAGCACAACCAACAAATAATTCACACCATTCGAAGTACCCCGGGCCGAGCTAATTACGGGTAGCCGCATGCCACGAGAGCTGCCCAGCCGCCCCTTCCCATCCTCCCATCCTGTGCGATAACCTCGCCCTGCCGCCAATGCATGGGCCCCGATAACCCGCATAGACACCAGGCTATAGCCACTCGAGGGGAGTGGGGTGGGTATATTGAAATTTATTGCCTGGTAAATTGACAGCCGCCCTGTGACAGGCCAGGCGACCCACCAAATAAAATATCAGCCTTTCACCAACTCCGTGGCCGTTAGAAAGCGAAGCCAAGCTCACGAGGGTGCGAGCGGAAAGCCCGGCGATCTTGGAGAAGATCCTATTCAGTTCATTAATCGATTGGGGACCCCATTAGGATAACAAAAAGCTCGAAACGTACAAAAGCCGAGAAAACTAAATGAAAATCCTTGTGCGAATTTAGTAAGCTGGTTGGGGGGAGGCGGCGGCAACTGAGCGGAACAATTGCCATGTGGCCAACAATGTGCAACATGCCACACGACTAGGCGCTGGGAGGAGTCGGCGGGGAAGCCAAATCGAGCGACAACTGCTTAGAGTTCTGTTGGCAGTTTGTTGCCGGGTTGCCAAAGTTCAAACTTTCAAGCCAAAGCCGAAAGTTTGCTGGCCAACAGTCGATGCAGCGGCGGCAACAGCAACTCTGCCGCAGAGGATGGGCCGCGATGCACTTTGAAATCAGATAACAACAAAAGCGCAACCAAAACTGAACTAAACCCAAAGGCGAGGCGGTTTGGCGAGAGTTCAACAAGGCAAAGTTTCTTGAATGAGAAGAGCGCGCAGCAGTCCCACGCACAGTGGACAGAGCCACAAAACTATGGGATAAAAAATTACTGGACTTGGATGAGACATTCGAAAAAAATTTGATTTCTGCGTATTTTTATAGGAATTCAAGTCTCCCAACTCTTGGAATTTAGAAATGCGGTACCTTTCGGTTCCAGGCATCGTTTGTGGCTTGGATCATATAAACTTTAAACTTTAGAATATCAAGAAAACTAAACCCAATATAAACAAATCGGTAAACAATTCAATGTCACCAAATAATTAACGAGAATCAAAGTTCTCGAGAAGTATAACTAATTGAAGCAAAAAGTCAAACATTCCTCCTATTTTTTTAACTGCTCTTTAATCCGTTTGAGAAAGCAGAAATTCCATTAAGAATTTAGTGAGGAATTTAAGATCGGCTTACAAAATTTATTATGATATTTGATTACTGAAAACTCTCAGCATTCCCACTGTACAGACGAGTGTCAGGATGCTGAGGAAAAAGTCATGGGTGGGCGGCTTCTGTCCTGTTTATCGACAGCAACTGTGACTTCTACACACACACACTTGCCATTTTTCAAATACACACATCGATGACGATATCAACAAACGAATCGAGGGAAACTTCATCGTCATCGTTGTCCTCGATTTCCCCTCTGACCGGGGCCAAGAGGGTTAAGCGGTGTTGTTTTTCCACATTAACTCAACTTGTTCTGGTTTTGCTTTTGGAGTTGCCACTATCGGGGGTTCGGTGCGGGGACTTAGTATTTCCAGTCATGCAGAAATATTCGCAAATTTTACACATATTTTGTCGTTTGTTTGCTGTGCATTCAGGGAGCGGCGCACTAGGGGAATGGGGCGGTGTGGGGAGTTGGCAAGTTTATTGTGAAAAGTTTGCAATTTGTTTGAAAGTTTTTTTGCGAAGCCACCATTTGATTGCTTTTTTATTGTTTTCAAATGGATTTTTGAATGCCGAACCGCAACCGAACAGCCTCACAGGCCGGAGTGTCAAATACTCTCGTCGAAGGACACTCTCCCTCTGCGGGGATGGAATCCCCAACTAAAGCAACATTCGAAACGATAACTGTGTGCCCCAAAAAATACATTGAAAGTTTCCTAGGAGCTTAGAATATTTGTAAAACTTCAGGGTCTTATCTATTGGAATTTAAGCTCGGTTATTTAAGGAAATAAATTGAATACTACTGTATTTTCTTTGTAGAACTCTCTTATTAGTTTCTTAATTTCTCCATAGCTCCCCGTTTTTTCCTATTCATCATTTCATTCAAATTCCTCCCAGGCATTCTGAGTTCTTAACGAAATTCTTTCTTTATCCAATTTCCCCAAATGAACTCGGCCAGCTCTTTGACCTGCTGACCTGAAAGTGCCAGCCAAGTTTTCCTGCCGACCTTTGACGTTGCCAAGAAATCCACCCAAAAATCCCTTGCACAATTGTCGCAACACGAAGGTGCCTCCTCCGAAGGTTAACCGGAATCGAAAGAACCCCAGAAAGACTGATGAGTTCCGAAAAGTCGCACCCGGCAGACGGGCAAGGTCGACGGCTCGGCCGGGGCCATAAAAACCAAATCAGCCCGCAAAAGGGTTAAATAGTCAGCTGACCTTTTTCGGGGCCACGTTGAGACTTTAAAATCGAAAATCGTTAGGCCACTTGAGCCGATTAAGGCGTTTCGGGGGACCCTAGAACTGGGGCGTCTTCAATTTATTAACCCCAATATCAATTGCGTGGCATAAATCACGATATAGCGGATACGACGCGCCGTGAATATTCGCCGATTCAGTGCAGCCAGGCAGGATCTAAAAGGATTGCTTGGAACGGTCAGAGTCAGTGATTTTCAATTTAAAAAATTGCACGCAAAAGCGCCACAAATCAAAGGAATTGACTCGACCAAACGAGGGGGCGGTGCGGGGAACGCCCCCCACCCTCGGCCGTCACTACAATAAATTTCAATCTAAACTTAACTAAGGGATCGATCGGCGAACCGAGGGACGAGGTGCCATTGAAAGGCAACAAAAAAAAATCAGCCACCGAGTTGCATGCAAAGTGCGAGCCACCGCCCCGTCAGCCACCCGCTGAGTCCACAGCAGGCCGCAATAAATCTCAATTGAAATGCTCTTTGCTTTGCCTTCTCGCCAAAGGAAAGCGGCACCGGGCCAACCGGCCAACAGAAGTGGAAATTCACTTCAGCTCCAATGGACTGCAATGGCACGCTCCAGTGTTGCCTTTGAGGCGACCGACCCCAAAGCTTTGGCTCCTCGTCTAGAGGGGAATTTATAATTAATATAAAGCAAAAGGCACAGGTGGCGGCTGATTAGCGCTGGCTGATCTTCGGGGCGAACAAAGCAGGCCGACAGCCAAAGTGCCAAACAAACGGGTCGAGTGCAGGGCAATTAAAATGCACAAAGGCCACAGGCTGGGGGGCGGAGTGGAGTCGTCCATTCTGGGATTCGATTGGCTCCACAATCGCACCAAATAAATCATTCACTGCGTTTGTTCAGAGAAGCCAGTGCGACTGAAAGGTTGGGTGGGGCAGCAGGGCTGCCTAAAATTCCAGCCGAATTATTCATGGGGGCGGCTGGGCGAATTGCGGCGGCCAGCCACACAGTTTAGTGGCCACTGCCGGAAGTGCCTTCAGGTGGGCGACTACCAACCGGCCAATTGAGTGGCCGACCGACGACTTAATTTCTTCGGCCATTCAAATGAGTTTCCCGTTGCCCCTCATAATGAGCCCTGAAATTGACTGGCCCTGGGAGTAATGAGGAATTTCATGCTGCCAAGCATTCGAAATGAATTGCAGTCTTCCATCTTCGGCCATCAATGAGAGGCTGCTCTGCTTTGTGGCAGCTGTGAAAATCCAATTTCCAGCTCTTAAGCGGATGTGGCCCTGACATTACCAAGGGATCGCCGTCGCCATCCGCACAAAGCGGCTCTAAGACCGATTCCGGGTCACACGCACAAGGACCCGTACCCGTACCCGGCCACGGACTCCGGTGACAGACGTGGCGTGGCATTAAACTGACATTGCAATTGCAGTTGACGCGCCAGCGACTGCAGCCGACCGTCTGCGGTTGGTCTGACCTGCGAGGAGGTCGGTGGCTGTCCCAAGAGACAGACAGACAGACAGATGGCTGGCTTAGGTTTTTGTGCTGAGATTTCTTTAATGTCCTGAATAGCTCACCAAATATTGTGATCCCCTAGACGACCCCCGAGATGTTTTCCCAGCAGTGAATTCCCAGGAATTTTGCTATCATTCAGGTGCCTTCGCCTCTCGCTTTCTACGACAAATTGCAATGAAGTTTTCTTTAATTGCCTGGCACCGGTACTTCAGCCCCATCAAACTCAATTGCGGATCAGCGCAATGCAAACCCAAAATGGCACTAATTCGGTTCATCGAACTTGAGCCGGCGAACCGCCTGCAGTGGCAATGGCGATGATGGCAGATGCCATGTCAGCCAGCTATTGGTAAAGTTTTTCTATTTACGAAATTGGCCAGAAACGGAGAAATAATTTGGTGGCAAAATGCACTGCGAACACGCCACGTCAATGCTGCCGCTGTTGCAGTACTCAAAATTTCCTTCCACATGCTGCCGCGTCGGTTCTCCCAGGCGACTGACATTTTGATAAAAAAATAAAAAATTCCCCTCTCCCGCTGAGTTGCCACGGCAAAAATGCAAATCATGCAGAACAAACGCGAGTGGCTCCGCAACCGCAGCCATCACCGTCACCGTCACCGTCGCCCATCAAAACTTGTCAATTTTCCGTATAGTTAAGCAATTTGTGGGCCTGTCGTTGGCGGCTGCGTTTGTCGTTTTCCCCAACTGATTTATGGATACAACACATCCTTTGCCAGCGATAAAAGAACAGCCAGCGAGTGGGGAGCTTTAAAACTTAAATCGGTAAATGGAGTACTTTATTTAAGAGAAAATACCGCGCAGCCAGTTGTCGATGGCCTGGGTCACCAAAGTGCCGAACTGCACGAGAACCAAAAACAACAAGACGATGACCACACAGCAGCCGTAAAATAGCAAAACTACAGGATCGGGAGACCTCATAACTCGCTGGGGGAATCAAGCAAACTGTCCGAGAATTCGGCTCGAAATATTTACTAAATCCAATCAATCGGTCTCGTCGGTTAGAGAGCTTTTTCTAGACTCACCAAAAGAATTTCATAAAGAGAAAACGATTAAATCTCGAGCTGACCTCAGATCGGGTCAGCAGCGGGTCTTCTGTAATCTTTAATCTAATAAAGAGCAACGACTGTGCCCCCAACGAAAGACCAACAACGACGTTGGCTATGGCGACGGCAGTTGGGTAAATACAGTGGAGTTGTGACTGCAACTCAAATAAATCGTATTGGGAATCGAAGGCGAACGTGTTGACAGTTTTAGGCAAGCTGTCGATCAAAACCCGCAGGGCCCAACGGCAACGACAACAACTCGCACCTTCTTGCCTCGGGGCGGTGGTTGTAAAATGGACGCAATCAGTGCTTCAAATCTAGAAAAACCAACAAAAGAGTCAACCAAAGGCCGGGCCACGGGGAGTGGAATGCAATAATAAATAGGAAATGCTAGATTAAACAATTGCACCTGGAGTGTCGCGAAAGAACGACGGGCAGTCGGACATAAAAAACCTATAATTTCAACGCTGCTGACGAGCAAAAATGCGAATGCAATTTGAGTGAAATTGGGTGGGAAATTTGGAAAGCCAGAGCCAAGGGTACCCTGAAATTCTGTAGTAAATCTGTCAAAGATTCGAGTGGAGAGAGTTTTATAAATAACCTTCGATTCGAGGGAAGTCGGGAAGACCTACCAACCAATCTGTAATCTTCAATGGCAGAACTAATAAAACGCAATTGCAACTGGAAGAACGATAAGCGAGGGCCGCCCGACACCGACTGGCCGTCGCCCACGACGTTCGCAAAGGCACTTGCGGCTAACGGTTATCGTTATCGGCCCTGTAAGATGGATGGGGATGCTCGGTGGGTTGGCTAAAAGCTTGGAAATGAATTTTAAATATTTTATCAGGGCGCGCTCTCATTTAAACGAGTCCGACGGTGACTCAACCGCATTTCCATCAAACACTCCAGAGTCCGGGGGTCTCAGGGCGTCCGAGAGTTCGGGCTGTCTAAACCTGGCGCTGAAATCCCAGAAGGCGCCCAAAGACTCGAAAGCGTGGCCCTGGCGTTGGCAAGTATGTGAGTCACGTACTCGAGCGGGGCATGTAAATGACTTGGGTGACAAACAGACCAACCGAGAGACGGACTGACTGACTGTGCTTGCCACGGGGGATCGACGACAGAGACCTTGTCACTTTGTCTTTGGGATTCGTGACACGCGCCAAAGCACAAATTTCGATTTATGCAATTGAGGAAGCGCGTTGACCGACCGACCGCCTTTCCACCAGCATCTTGTCAACGTCTGCCGTCTGCCGGCCCGAGAACCAATAATCGTTTTGTGGTAAATACGAAATTAATAATTGAGTGGCCGGGAAAGAGAGATGAACGAAGTAATTTGTGCCGTCGTTGGCTGGCAAACGACGTGTGATCAATTGGAGTGAATGGGGGCGAATTTATGGGGCACGTCCGCGAAGGCGTCTGCTTACATTTTGTTTTGCTGTTGCGGTTCGAAAACACACATTTTCCATATGTGGCAATGTCACATTTCTCATGTTTGTAACTCGAGGCGGCGGCGGCAGGCATTTACACGCAACCAGAGACACTCCGAGATGCTGGCTCAGGATAAACCTGGCCGACCGGCCGACGACTCATTAAAAAGCAAAGAAAACTTTTGTACTCCAGCAGATGAGAAATCTCCGTAGTCTCGGCTTCGTTCTCATTGGCGATGCCCGGCGAATGATAATCCCGGCGACATGTGCCCTCTTGCCGGCGGCCTGGCTGGCTGGGTGACAGAGCGTTTGTAATTTATTTCCACTGCATTTTTTGGATTCGATTTCAGTTGCCGCAGCGCCCACGACAGATTAATGCGCGCTCGCCTCGATCGGATCGGCTCGTAGATGCCGAAGATACGGGCAAAGCACCCCAGACTCGAAAGTATCTACAAGATGCTGGTCGTTTCTTGTGTATCGTGTTGCCAGCAGGTAGAGCAAAGTATCCTTTGTGTGTGTGGCCGGCGTACAAGGCAAATATAAATATTTATGTGGAAACAGCAGGCGTTTTGTCAAAATATTTGGGCAAGACGGTCGGTCCGGGCAGGCGGAGGACGACAACGGAAAGAGTTTGGTTTGATTTTTCTCGATTTGTCGCTCGCTCTCAAGATTGTTGTACAAATTGTTTAGCAAGCTGCTTCGTTTGTTTGGGATGCAGATTGAGTCATTGAGGGAACAGGTTTTCCAGGCAAACTGAAAACGAAGCCGACTCAAAATCTGCCCTTTTTCTATTATTTTTCTGGGTGGCTCTACCAACGACCATTTAATTAACCGAGTTTCCTTAGCTTCTTAAATGTCTTTGAAGTTTTGCTTTAATCCATTGTCCCCCCGCCGGCGGTTCATTCATATTTCAACAGCTCATTATCCACATTCAAGTTGCGGTTGCGCTGCAAGTCAGGAACGGGGAACGGGGAAGTTCGCCGCTGCTGCTTGCGGTCGACTTGCCGCATTATCCTATTTTATTTACTGCTAATGTAACGCTTTGGCGTCTAAATCGCATTTGCTCTGATTTTTTGAGCATAACAGAGAACCGACAGCCCAACAACAACAACAGCGGCATAAAACACATCATTAATTTGGTATGAGACGAGGGAGCGAGCCCGGCCCAGTTAGCTAGAAAAGTGGCCACGTCGAGCGGTCTAGGAAAGTGAGGGGACTTAAGCAGATCCCAACAACGGCAAAGTACAAAAATTAATTTGGCTTAATTCGTCCACGAAAACTTCAGCCGAGCGAGCATAGCAACGAGTCGAGTTGGCCTAATGGAGTGGGTAGAAGAACTAGTGGCCGTGAGTTTGAGGGCCACCAGAAGATACACATGCTAGGACCCGGCGAATCCTTTAATCCCATTGCTGGCAGCCAGTTTAATTATGTAGTTTATTAGGCGGAAATGAAAAAGCGAAAGCCGAGGGCGGAAACGGAAACCGAGCGGATGGCGGACTGCCGAAGCACAGGGCATTTCGGAGGGGGCTTAGCCGGCATAAATAAGAAAAGCCCCACACCCCAACCAAGGCAGCCACCCGACGACCCAAAAGGTTAGAAAAGGTTGGCGGACATTTGCTTACCATAGACGAGCTCCGGGGCCGCAGTCAATAAACCAGACCAAAGTCAACAGGATCTGCAAAGGAAGAGCCAAAAAGAAAGGCCGAATGAATAAAGTGGCAAGTAAAGGAAGTTCAAAAAAGGGTTAAGAATTTTCTATTGGCTTCCACGTTTCCGTACTGTTTGCCCCGGCGCATCTAAACGAATAAATAGTTCGTCGTCGGGTTTTCTACGTGTCCTGCCCACCTTTACAGGATTAGGATACCGGGGGGCCCCGAATTTAAAGCCCGACCGGTAGATTTGGTAATTCGCCACACAATCAGCATAAATTTGTGGGCCACTTGTAGTCCTGGCAATGCCCTCGGCCTGCAGTCGGCCAAGGCGGCAAATTAGCCAAACTACGGAGCGAGCATCCCGTCTATTGAAAGGCACAAATTTGTGCTAATGAGTTTTGAAAAGGGATTCTGTGGTTAGATTTGAGGACGACTCAACTACCACCAACCACCACCTGCCGATGGCTGGCCTGGTCTGGCCCCGGGCACACTTGGGCGGCTAAGCAGGTCGACCAACGCCGCTGCCGGTGCTGGGTCATGGGGCAAGTTGGTTAGGCAACTTGTCCGGGTCCGGCACGTGTGACTGGGTAATCGAGTTAAACTTTCCGCCCGGCCAGGGGAAGGAGTACAGTGAAGAGCTAACTGGGGCAGGTCTTGTCGCCGGCTTCATTGTGCAACTCGACGGCTTTAAAGTGCCAAAGGATTGGCGAAAGTAGGTGCCTCCACGTGCCAGTGAAGCGCACAAAACTTTACTGGCACGAATCCGTGTCGTTCATGCGTCGCTTGGCCGCACAACGAGTGATTATCTGAATATCGTAAACTTACGAAATTCAAGAATTAAGAGGGCTTGGTGTTTTCAACAAAACTGCATAGGAAAAACAAAGAAATCAGGAAGATTTCAATAGCATTTTTTATTGAACTTTGTTCTGTCAGAGTTTGATTAATGCGAAGCTTTAAAAAATATAATTATCGAAATTGTACGATATTCGATATTGCGTTTCTATAGTCACGAAAATTGGTAGAAATACTTCCACTAAGCGAAAACTAAATCATTTGTCAATTTAAGAAAGCAATTCTCAAGTAACCGAGGCATTCGCTGGCAATTTTGTAGAGCTTTTTTTGCCAGACTCTCTACTTAAATCTTTCTGGTCGCCAACTCTTCAAATTCCTCAAGATCAAATTTCCAAACAAACCATTTTAATTACCAAATAGAAAACGAAATGACATCCGCTATGAGCGGCTCCACTTTCTGCTGACTTGGCTCAAACTGACCCGCATGAACGTCCCCCAAAAAACAGCCGGCACTTCAGTTCGAGCTGCTTTCGTGTTTGGCTTGGATGGGTTTTTGGTTTGGCAATTCAAATATGCCAAATGTCGGCACGGCTGGTGAGAGTCTCGCCCGCCTCAGCAAGGCTCGATTCGGTTCGGAGTGCCAAAAGCACTAGACACCCGCACACAATGGAAAGTGCATTTCCATTTGCTGGCTGTTGGTGGTCGGGCGGGAAGGCAGGCGCACGGGGAACTGCAGACAGAAGGACGGCAGCCGCTCCACTTCAAATGTTATTGAAATATTTATAAGTTAGACACCCGCACAGACCAACAAACACACTTTCAGCCACCTTCCCTCCCAGCCACTTGGGCCCACACAACACACAATAAAACATTTTCAATAACTCTTTCGGCTGCAGTTCACCATTGGGGGCCAAAACGCAGGCGGTCGGTCGGTCGGGCCCATAACATTTACCACACAATTTGGAAAACCCTGCTGGGTGCGAGTTCTTCCAACTAGAAAACTGTTTAGGGCTTTCAAGAAGTTCAAATTTACCTTATAGAGTATAAGGATTTGAATCGGAATATGGGAATATGGATCTTGTGAATCAAAGAAAATATATATTCGGTATGGTTTGTCTAACTTAAAGGTGGTCTGTTTGGAATCCCAATTGTCATTATTAGAATTTTAGATTTCGTTTAGCAAAAGGAGATATAAATGGAGATATAAGGAATCTTTAGCCAACCTTAAGAAGCACTTTAAAGACAATCGAAAAGTATTGCAGATTTAAAAAAAAAAACTATAAAGAATTGCAATCGCATTATTTAAGGTATAAAGATTCGATCTTTTTCTCGATTGTACCTGAATTCTATATTCCCAATTGCAATTCATTTCACCCAATTTCCCGAGCGATAGAGAACATTTTTCTCCTTTTTTCTTCTGTTCTCCCTCTGCAAGTTTTTTCTTACTTTCACGCCGAATTGAAAACATTCTTCCCCGTCAGAATTTTGAAATAAATTTCCTACCAGTTGCATATTATTTGCCCCACTGTATGAAAATGCGCCAGCCCATTCCTAAACTTAGTTTTGGTGTCTGTATGCGCCCTGGGCAATGTCAATTCACGTGCTCGATTGGTGTCCGTGGGCGGTGGTGTGCGCGGCACGGTGAACGGTGGCTCAAGTGGCTATCAATCGCTGATGCACTTGCCCCGCCCCAGGAGGAGGGCTCTGATGGTGGCGGCTGCGTGTTGATGGAATTATTTGCAGTTGGGAACAATTGGGGGGTTTTTTGTTAGTTTAACCGAGGCCAAGTGGACTATTCTATTCCCCAAAAATGGAGTGGCTGGCTGGCTGTTTGTTTTCGATAGGCTGGCCGCGACGGGGCAGAGCACAAGAGACGCTTCGGTTGGGTTCGGTTCACCGAGGTTATGTGTATGAATATATACGAGCATTTGATTGCTTTGGCAACATGGCCAGTGGGTGGTGGGTGGCCGGGTGGGTGGTTGGTTGGGTGGATGCTAAATTACTAACGAGTTTTTGCTGGGCGCGCCTTTCACTTTGCCGCAAAATAAATGCAAGTCACGTACGCGCAGCAGCAACGGCAGCGGCAGGACCAACAACAACAAAGGGATCCACAGCAGCAACAAGAACAGCACAAGGTAGCTGGAAAACAAGGATGAAAGCGCGGCATCAGCAAGCAGGACCCCGGCAATGGCAACATTGACAAACAAAAACGCTGCCAGTTGCCGGTTAGACCGTGTGGCCTCCATGTCCTTGCGCTGGGGCGGCACGGAAGACGACGGCGAGACATCGTATCCCTTGGTCCTCTTCAGTCACTCAACGCCGCTGTTTGTTTGTCAACAGAGCCAACCGCCAGCTGACAGCCGCCGCCCACTCGGCTCAAAAGCAGCCGGCGTAAATTGTGTAAATCCCTTTAAAGGGCGCAGAGAGGCCGCCCAGCCACCACAGGCAGAATCCCTGGGTTCGGGCAAGTCAAAGCTCGCGCACGTTTAAATACGCAAACAGCCGACGGAGCTACGTGCTTGGAAAATAATTTAAAAGCTCAAAGGTGAGCCAGCCACGCGGTAGGCACGTCCTGGCGTCCTTTTTAGCCACCGCCGCGCCGCCATCACCGCACATCACAAAATGGAGGCGAGCGAGGAAAAAAAAAACAAAATGGCGTAAAAAATCGCTGGCTTGGTGGGCTTTTGTGAGGCCGCCGTGTGTTTGTTTTAAAAATTTATGAAAATTTGTTTTTCCCCAAAGCGGCAGCGGCAGGGAGGAAAACCAAAATAGGACCTCCAGAGTAGGCACTCGAATCAACCCGAGAATCATTCCGGCAATTTGCATTTTCAATTTACAACACCAAAAAACAACAACAACAAACCAGCCAACCAACATCAGCAAATCACCAACTTCCCCCACCAACAGCCACGCAGCCCAATCATTTTCGTCTTTCCTAACGAAGCAATAATCAATTATCGATAAAAGCGGCAGTCGAAATGCCATTCGCCCGCCCAAAGAAGACGATGATTAAGGTGCCTGCCGCCTGCGACTCCAGGACTTTTATCTCTCAGTTCTGTCCTGCCCCGTGCCTTGCCTTTATGAGCTGTCGACGACGTTCGTGTTTGTCAATCCGCCTGCCAACCCCCCGAAGCCCATGTCCTTTCAGCGTTTTAATGACATTTTAAGCACACGCCGAACACACGCTTCGCACAGGAAGGGAAGCTGCAGGGGACGCAGGAGCAGGTTTGCGATCGCAGAAATAAACAAATAGATGAACAATAATCCTTTCTTTCCTGGCAATACGCTTATGAAGTTGTCCTTGAATCAAAATATTGGAATCTTCTCCCCCATCAGTCACAGACAGTCGGACAGTTCGCCGCTTAACACCTTGCGATTCGCACACGGACTGGGGGACAGCAGGACGCCCGCAGCTGTCGCAGTGTCACCCTGTCATCGCCGCTCCCCCCCCCCCCCTCACGACACTTGCCTTCTCGTTACTTTCTTGTCGTGTCTTGACTTGTCTTCCTTGGCTCTCTTGCAAATTACTTTGCAGCGGCGAAACGAGACGTTGCCTCGCCTTCCTCCTTCACCAGCCACACCTGCTGCCCCCCACAGAAGCACACACGGACAGCGAACGGAGTTGCCAGGACACTAACATTTGCAAGCATCGTCCTGCCGGCTCCTCTGTTTGCTCTTTGCCAGAGGCATTAGAGAAATGACATGCCCCTCCGCCCGTTGAGCGACTGTCGGAGCCTGCAGCTTCTTGATGGCAAGTCTGGTGGGGCGGCGGCGGTGGCAGGACGGCGGGACAGTGGCGTTCATTTGTCAGCTGTCTGTTTGCAGTGGCAACCTTGGCAGCAACGACAGCCGGAGGATGGGATCAGGGACGGCCGCAGTGAACGGCACAGGCAAAACAGCAACGTAATCACCTTTTGCAATTAATTTAAGTGGATTTAGTGCGAGGGTTTTGCGTATTTTCCAACAAACTGAAAAATGGCTGACTGAGGTGTCGAGCTGTCGGGCTGCTCAATTCCCGAGCCGTTGAGCTGTTGACTGAGCTTCTGCCTGGTTTTCGCAAATGCCTGCGGTTGTGGTTAACTCCACTATTCGTGTGGGTTGGGCTCTGAGGCGTCTCCGTGACGTGCTTCGCATTGAGCTACGCCAAGGAAAGCCTTCATTTACATCATCACTGACACCCATTGATATTTGATAAGTCCAATTGAACCAGAATAATATCTACACTTGCACTGATTGAAACGGAATCAGAGAACTGATTTGGCAGATTGCATTGAGAACAGAAAGGTTTTTGATAGGGAGACCAATTAAACAAAAGAGAATGTTTCGATTCATTGGTATGGGGAAAAATGGAAATATATACCAAAGAAATTTGTTAAAAATAGAGGAATGAAACAAAATGGTAAAAAAGAGAGAGCCTTTCTCTTTTATGGGGAGCTTAATTCATATCAATTCTGAAAGCGAACTGAAAGGAACTGAAAGGAACTTGTAAGAAACTTAAATGGAATGAAATAATATTCTGAAGAAGTACTTAGAATACAGCTTTGATAATAATAGCAAGTGACAAACAGAAGCCAAGATCTTGACCTCTTCTAATTTGGAATATAATGGAATGGAAATTGGGAATCCAATATTGGAGATCAGAAGAAACTAAGCTAGCAAAATTCTAATTATCACATCCACATTCCCAAGATCCCATTAAACTGAAAAACAGAAACTAAGAAGTTCACCTCTCTTCATTTGGAATATAATGGAATGGAAACCAAGAGAACAAACACAGAGAACAGAGTAAACTAAGCTAGCAAAATTCTAATGAAGCACTTCAACATTCCCAAGATCTCATTGAACTGCAATGAATCCCTTAAAAAAATGAGCGCATGTTCCAATCCATTTTGGTCTTAATGAATGAATTCACGTTCTCTCAGTTTCTACAGAGCCACACATGTTTTTGAGCTGAGATAGGGAATTTGAAATTTGCAACTTCACTTGACAGAGCTGCACGAGTTGTTGAAATTGTTTTGATGATCTTTTTTCTATTTTCTTTTTGTCTTTCCGTTTTTGGTTGAGTTCCCGGAATTATAGACAGCGACGTCGTCGTCGTTGTTGTCGCTGTTGTCTGTCTTATTATTCCATTTACATTTACGGGCAGAGTGCAGTTGTTGGAATGCTGCCGTTTTTTATGTACTGTAGAAATTCACATAGTTTATATTGACTGGAAAATCAATACAAATAAATAAACAAATCAGGGTGAACCCGTTGCTCATACGACGCGTTGTCGTCCCCGCCGCTTGCAGTTAATTTGTTGGGTCCACCAGGTCCCTCCAGCCCTCTTCTCCCAACAACCAGCAGCCGTTTGTTTATTCGATCTGTGTTTGCCTTGCATTTTCACAGAGGCCCCTCCGGCCGACGGCACTGGGAGGGAGGGAGAGTTTTCGTGGAAGTTTCTCAATTGTTGGGCTAAGGAGAAGCGCAGTGAAAACTCTTGGCCGAATCGTGTGGGCGGCGGGACCAGCTCTCGGGATTTTTTATTGCCCATGCAGTGTTAATCATTATTTAAATTTTTGTTAGCTCGCCGCTTGGATTGTTTACACAGCAGCCGTCGTCCCTGGGCCCGCCCGAAATTACCATAAATTTGATGAGCTTCCCGGTAACCGAAGGGAATGACTCTTGGGTTTTCCGGCAGACAAAGACCGGCCAAGAGCTCAAGTAGCTGACAAACTAATGAGTCGATGCCACTCCATGGCTCTCTACTCGGCTCCATAGCCAGCGGGCAGCAGCCGGGCGGGCCCAATCGGCCATCAATTTATCGATCGCCCCGACTAAACTGTTGCAAATGCTTTGCCACTTGCGCCCGGCAATTCATCAATATACCAAGCGATTGCCCAGCCAGCCAGCACACAGGCAGCACAGCCAGGCAATTCGCCGGCAACTCTGCCCAGGGCCCGGGCTCTTTTTTTGCTTTTTGCAAATCATCGTCGTTTTCTGTGGCGACGTCATGAAGTCGTTTGTATCTCCCAGACGTTTGTGGAATGGGACGCGGGAGTGTTGTGGTTTCAAGTGCATGACATATGAATTCTAAGGGGAAGTGGCGTTGGCGGCGGCGTCGCTGATGAAGCTCAACGTACCGTCCAGACAGTTTTTATTTATCGCAATTTAAAATTGATTACTTCACTGCCCGGGAATCACAAAAAGAGAGACAGAGAGAGCGCTTGATACCCATAAGTTTGGCGGCTCTTCAGTTTCACCCTTTAAGTGGAAGCACCTTGAAATGACACCCACCGGACAGGGCGACAGGAGTGGCAATGAATCTTATAATGAAGTGGAAATGATGAACAAAAAATATCTCTCAATTATGTCAAGGCTTTTAGACATCTAAAGAGACATCAACTAGACAAGCTGACAATGGTAGTTGGTAGAAGAAATTACGACCCACAAAGCAAGAATTCCTAGCCGAGATTAAAAGAAAATATGAACTATAAATCGAAGGCGAATAAAAGATAAAGAAGTTTGGGATTTTATAGATTTTAAAAGAGCCAATAAAACCCCAAAAGTTGAGCCGATTTCAAAGGCATAAAGATTGTTAAATAATCTGCCAATTTCATGAAAGAATCTGGCGTGAGATTTGCATTTTATATGTTGAGATATTTTAAAGATTCTTCTTTCTATATCGTCTATAATCAGATCTTCCCAATGACCTGTAGTTATTAAGTTTCAGCTGTTATACTTTTTAGGACCTTAGGTAGCCGAATGTTAAAAGCTTCAAGGAACTAAAGTCTCCCTCTTTTTTCTCTCCTTGCTTTGAAAGAATATACAGAAGTCCCACTTGTTAATTGTCTATAAAGACTCAAGGAAACTTATACTGAAAGCGGAGATCAAACTATGCCCTTCAGAGGACTAAATATATAAAGCATTAAAGCTTCGATTCGAATAAGAATCCCCTGAAAAAGACATAGAAATTTCAGTGGCTGAGGTAGATCAGAAGACCGCCTGTTTTGTGTGGTCAAATTATGTGTGTGATGATCTGAAGTTTGCATTACCATCAGCAGGGGTTGTTATGCATGGGAATTAGTCCCTTTTGGGCAGTGCTGTGGCAGATGTCGGAGCCTCTCCGGTGGATCGTTGCCAACACTTCTAATTTGCTCATTTCAATTTCATTAAGTTGGCGGGGCCAGTCTGTTTACGCATTAGAAGAAGCGCTGGCCAGCAGGCCAACCAACAACTACAACAACGATGATGACGATGATGATGAAACAGTTAAACGTCCCTACCGCCCTAGGAGCCCGAGGGGCTAAGCTAGACTCCGATGCTGATGACTTTGTGGGTCTGCTTGTTCTGTCAATGTCGTTACCGATGATGCCGCTGCCGGGCCCTTGGCTGGGTAGGGGTAATCACAACAATAATGGGCTACATGGCAGTCCCGACGAGCCAGGGGCATAACAGATAACGATAGCCGGGGAGCAGGAGCAGGAGGCACCCCTGCGACGGCAGGCAGTCCAGACAGACGGCCCGAAGGATCTGTGTGGTAGCCGCTGCTGTCGTCGTCACAGTTCGCCAGCTTGTTGTTTGGCAATGAGAAGGCTTTGTGGGAGCAACGGGTATGGCCATGGGTATACCTGGCACTGCCATGGTCACATATTTGCCCAGAGAAGCCAAAACCAAACAGACAACAAACACAAAACGCCGTGAAGAGAAGCTCCAGCAGGAGCCAGTCGACCAGTCGGCCGCTCGGCTGACCGCAGAGCCTAAACGTTGTTGATACTGCCTGACTGCCTGCCTACTCCAAGGCAGCCTGGTAACTGGCAAATATTGTTGCAGCCAACAACAGACACACGGCCACTGCAGAGCGTAATTGGCCAAGAGGCCGGGCCGGTCCGGGTCTGGCCAGCCACAGTTGAAAAGTGGCAACTGCCGCAGCCACCTGGGCCCAACGTCAGCGTCCTCTGGCTGGCTTCTATCGCTGCTTTGCCATCTACGACGAAGACGAGTTTGCCAAGCAATAATTTTATTTTTAGTTGCTCCGTTGCCCCCCAGAGCTCCTCCGGGCCTGCGTCCATCATCCTCTTGGCTCTGTTGCCTCTGCCTCGTCTTCTTCTTCTTTGTGTGTAGTTTGGCCTTAACGACTTGCCGCTTGTGTTATTATCTCTGTCTTTGGCCGCCTGGACAGGGAATGTGCCCTGCCCTGCCTGGCCAGGCGATGCCGGTGCGAGGTGGTCCAAGGGCTATGGGCATAAATTTTATGGCCAATATTCACAGCTCCACCCACTGTTGAAAATGCTTTGTGTTTTTTTGCCGCTGATCGGCCGCAGCCTTCCCCTGTCTCTCTGGCCAATTGCAAGAATTATTCTTCCCATCTTGCGGGCATAGGCCAAAGCGTATAAATTAAATGGACCAAAACTGTGCGGGTCCCTCCCCAATTGATTGGTGTGAGAGTTAAAAACTCCACTCGGTGTCCCAGTTCTGGTTCTAATCCGCGACCTCGTCATATTTAGCACACTCAGCAGTCTGTCGTCTTAAAGTCTCTCGGTGTCTTGGTGGCTGCATTGAAATTGCGAAACCGCAAAACAAGTTTCCATTACAAATTTCAATAAAGAGAAAAAAATGAGCCGCGCAGTCGCGTCGTTTGAGTTATGAGCACCGCTTTGAGGTGTCAACCTCAGCAGTTTTTTTTGTGTTGTCGTTGGCTGGGTAATTTTTTTCCCATCTGCTCTTGGCATTTGATTTTAAGTAGTCGCATATTCATATTTCAAGCCGACCCACAGCACAAATTGTTGCTGGCATTTGTGCAAAATTGACAGTCGGAATGAGGCGGCTGAAGTGCCTGGCTGATGGTCACGGCCCATTTGTCGTTCGTTCGTCGTCGCCGTTGCCGCCAATGAAGTTGTTAAAAAGTCCGCACAGAGTGCCACTTGGGCTTGTCAGTGGAAGTGGAAGAGCCGTCGGCATTACTCAAGTGGAGATTACAGTGAGTCGACGACACAACAATGGACAATAAGAAATTTCGCTTTCAGTCTCACGAGCAACCATCGAACTATCGAGGCAGAAATCGAGCTATCGAATCTCAGCTATTTGTCTGCTTTGGCTCCACTGTTCGGCCATAAAATCCGCCATATATGGCCAAGAATCATTCGTCGCCCGGTGTTGGACAAAAAAATAACCACAAGGACACAACCGCCCACCAACTCGTGGCCATAAAATGCCGTCGAGAAAAACAATTTGGCCATCCGACCCCAACTCCGCCTCCTTTAGTCCGCCATCATATTTTATGCCCAAATAGTTAAACGAATGCACAAACACACATAAAAGCCAAGCAGGAAAATTGCTTGTAAAACATTTCTTCCATGCACGTGCGCGCGTGTGTGTGTGTGTGGGTGTGTGACATTGAAAAAGCAGGACCACAGGCGGCCGAGGGAGTGGCGACCGCGCCAAAATACATCTATAGGAAATCTTCGGGCCGCTTCGCATTGCCATAAATCACAAAAAAAAAAAGATAGAATTCCGGCCTGGCTTGTTTCTTTTCGACCCGGCACATTAATGCGCCCACACACACACACTCACACACAGTGTAACTGACAGCCTATTTGCGCCTAACTGAGGGAGAGGGGCGGGGCAGGCCTGGCGACCCTGGCGGCTCCCGACAGGCGGCGCTCTGTTTTTAAGCTATTTATGATTTTAGGCAAGCGGGAGGGGATGAGGAGGCGGTGAAGGCGGGAGTCCCTTTTTTTCGTCGGGTTTTTATTTCATTTTCATGTGATTTTCCGCTGCTCCAACTGCTGTTGGCCGGGTCTGTTTATGTTGTTGACGGCAGCCATGCAAATTTGCCGTGCGGATTCGCGAATGTGTGACATTTCCGAGGCGGGGCAGGAGGCCCAGGATGGGTCGCTTGCCCTGTGCTGGAATCGCGTCTGTTTGCTCGCCGAAATTGATTTTTATGCTGTGATTACATTTCCGAAAAGGTTGACGACGCGCCCCCTCCACCACCCACAACAATGAACTGTCGGGCCCACAGATGCAGCCTCGCGCGTCCCCTACCCCATCCCACTTAGGAACGCTCGAGAAGATATGAATTAAATTATGCGTTCATGTTGTTTTAATGGGACAGCGGCTGTTTTTTTTTTTCGCCCCCTGCAACAAATTCGACGAGGGGCGCCTCAATGGTTTAGCTGGGATTTTTTTGTGTGTTTGGCTTGTTTAACGATCGGAAGCCGTATTCATAAAAATATGTCAATGGGTTGTGAATTATTTATTGGCCTCATAAAAAATATAGAAAGAATAACGAAATTCAAATTGAATCAACAATTTTAAATTTGATAAGGACTAGATAAAGCCACACACACAGACGCTTTGCACAGTGGGCGAAAATGGCTAGCAACAGCAATAAAAACACTTTCACTTTTATTTCTCTAACAGGAGATTGTTCGTATTTTGACAGGGGAACTTTAGAACTTGAGGTTCTAAGCTTTTTAAGACTTTCAAACCAATTGCAGTTAAGTTAGCAGGAAAAGGTGAAAAGAAGTGGCAAAAAGAAGGAAAGTTAAGGGTTCATCTTCTTATATGAAATCTCCCAAGTGGTGCTCCCTTCGGAAAATCAACTTTACCCCAGTCAGAAGAAGAGTTTGTAGAGGATTCAAAGTTCCTACAAGCCCACTAAATTCTTAAACGCTTAGTTAGGTACGAGAACTGAAGAAGAACCTGATAAGAAAAGTACTCGCATTTAATTCTATGGATATAAATCTATTGGCCTGAGATCCCCAAGAAGTTCATCAGGTTGGTCTTTAATAATTGCTCATAAAATTCCCCAATTCAAAGGAAATAAAAAAATTCATGACTGAAGCTAATAAAGTTTTCTTGGCGAACGTAAAAAAACTTCGGTTGGACTTAAGTTTTTAAATTTATGAGAATTTCTGTTCAATTTATATATCTTATCTCCCTTCCCCTCTCTTTCTCTGTTTTTCCTTTCTTCTCCACTATAATTTTAAAGGATTTATAGCCATAAATTTATAAATTATATTATCGCTTAATCCAGCCAATAAAAGCTCAAGAATCTTGTCTAAACTCCCTAACAACCTGAAGTTTCCCCTTGAATTTTTATCATTTTTTGTTTTGCTGTCCAATCGATAAATTTATCGCTTATCGTTGATTGTAAATTTCTCTGCTTCAACAGCAAAGACCTCAGATGTTGGGCTTTTTTGTTAGCTATTTTGGTTTTCCGACTGAGCGGCGCTTATACAAATTGGCAACTCGCCCATATTAAATTGCGTTGAAAGCCTTGGACAAATTGGAGGGAGTCCGGCGTTGGAGGCAACGGACCGGTAACTGAAACTGAAACTTAATTGCAATTAAACTCAAGTGGCGAGTGGCGGATGGGGAGGGGGCACGGGGAGCGGCAAACACCTTCCATTAAATTGAGTCCCGACGACCACATCCACATCCGCCTGAGCT
This sequence comes from Lissocephala sabroskyi, assembly GCA_037075105.1. Lineage (NCBI taxonomy): Eukaryota > Metazoa > Arthropoda > Insecta > Diptera > Drosophilidae > Lissocephala > Lissocephala sabroskyi. The sequence continues at coordinate 39,469 of JBAMCP010000330.1, read as the reverse complement.
TTGGCAACTCGGCGGCGGCGACCTACTTTGGGCCTGGCCGAAAAGGAAACGGAACACACCCACAACCGGCCGGAGAGCCGGCTGTCTGTCAACTGAGTCGATGTGTTGGCCGAAGGCTTAAATTTCCAACGACAATTAGAAAATTTGCAAATTACATGGGCGTGGCGGCGTCGCGAGGCGAAGGCCGAGACGTTGGAGGGGCCAGCGGGCTTGCCGGTTGGCTGGTTGGGCATCGGGAATTTTAATGAAAAGTGCGAGCGCAGAAAAAGCCAAGGCAGGGGAAAAACGAAGACCCAAAGAGAAAATTAAACGGCCACCCGGTCGGATGGTCGGACCCGCCTGTCACTCGGCCTGCCACCAGCTGGCCCGTTCCCGAGCCCAAGCCCTAAATTATGGCCCAAAATAAGCCGGCCAACTGGCGGGGGTGTCAAGTTGGTAATTTTATGCCTGAGTTAACTATTAATTTGTGAAAATGATTTTTTCCCTCCACGAAGAGAGGGGGTTTGGAATTTTATACGCATCACTTAAGGAAACTCCCAGATGTGTCGCCCGCCGATCGCCCAATTTCACATCTCTGACAAATTTTAAAATAGCCAAAGAGGCGGCGAAGGGTGAAAGGTTACCCAGCATCCGCGGCCCCCTCGGCAGTGTCCGATAGGCAGGGCAGCCTAATTCCGATTGATTTGTGGGTCATGGGCAGCCACGAAATGTGAGCCCTTGGGGATGAATGGGTGCCATAAAATCAATAAATAAACCGATGAAATCCCGGACCATTAATCGCCTGCCGATGACAGCACAGCGGCTCAAGTTTTCCTCGTTGAAATTTTTGAAAATACCCATAAAGTTTAAAATTTGTATCAGATTTCCTCACAAAATGTGACCTATTTGTGGACAGCGATCATTTGGCGATGACTGTACCCCCAACATATTATAATTTATCGGCAGAATTTGAATCTATCGAAGGTCTTAGTACAATTGATTGATAAATATTCATTAATATCTTGTGGACTTTCTTGATAGCTTAGAATTCAAAGAATCAACCCATTTATCGATTTACTTCTCTATTTCCAGTACAGTTGAGTCTGCTGGCTATTCATCCCGTTAATCTGCATAGTCGCAATCCCAAGTACAATCGGTATAATCGAGAATGGACTTTCGTCCAGAGATACCAACTATGTAGTGTCTGCCGGCAGCTACGGCAGTAATTTGGCCTAATGTGGTGCTCATTTTGAACTCATTTGAATTTAACACTTTTGTGCCGCACTCTCTGATGGCTGCTGAGCTTTACGGGTCGTAAAAACAAACTTTTTTGGCGCCGCACATTATTAAAATTTCTTTATGACAGACGAGTCGAGAAGCGACAGTGACGACGCGACAAAAGGCATAAAAACTGCCAACAAAATACTCAAACACACACTCCCAACGAGTCTTGTGGGTCCTAACAGCGCAAATTTGTTTTGGTCTTTAGTTTTTTCCTTGCTTTTTTACATAAATTAAAACGAGATTTATGAAGCTGCCGGACGCACTTCAGCCGACAGCGGCTGGGCCATGAGAATGAAATACAGCCACTCTAAAGGACGAAACTTGAGAGTACGAAATCCGATTGTAAATCCAAGTGGAAGTGCTTAAAGTGTAAAGAAGGAATTTAACGATTCTATAAGGAAGGAATCTAAGGGGAAGTAATCAAGCTTCGAGTCTCCTCGGCTTGGACTGGCCTTTTCCAATTAGTTATCGGACTTTAGGGCTGTGGTTTTTTCGGAGCAAGATTAGAAGTCTGGCAGGAGGCTCAATTTACTTTTCCTTATGGCAGTTGGTGGCTTTGATCATGGGCCTGGTCGTCTGGGCCTTGCCCCTGCGCAATTGGCTCGTTGCGGTCGTTGTGTTTTCATGTGGAAGTCACGTAGCCGGCCACAAATTCATAATGAGTTTGTCGGTCTGAAGCAGACCAAAAATCACTTATGCGCGTTCCATACAAGTCCCGGCTACATGTGTTCCTCCCGGGTTGGGGCCTCCATCGGCTCTTTTTACGGGAATGCAGCAATTCGCACGTTTGTCAAGTCAAAAACAAAGCAGAGCCCCAAAGAACTACAAAGAAATTCAAGTAGCCGGCGCAGTAGTTCTCTGGCTTCCACGAAAAGCCATAAATTAATCAATTATGACACGACCGATACCGATCGGTGTATACGCAGGGACCCACTCACTCTTGGGGTCAAGGCATTGGTCGCGACAGCTGTCAACCGCTGGCTCCCCAGAGCAGGCAACCGTCGATAAGTGAAGGAGGGGGAAACAAAGTGCTGAGATCTGTAGAGAGTCTTTAGGAAAGAGTAATTTCAACCAAAGTGGAAACAGAGTTCTGAGATCTGAAGAGAGTCTTTAGGAAAGAGTATTCTCAATCAAAGTGGAAACAAAGTTCTGAGATCAGTAGAGAGTCTTTAGAAAAGAGTATTCTCAACCAAAGTGGAAAAAGAGTTCTGAGATTTGTAGATAGTCTTAAGGAAACAGTATTCTCAACCAAAATCGGATGGCAATTGAAAGAAAAATGGTTAGAAAGACAAATGATGAAAAGTTTTGTTATTCAGTTTCATTGATTCTTGAGATTGAAATTAAAGTCTTCGGCAGTGGAAAAGCGATTGGAGACTTTCAATTATCTCTTAATGACATGAACTTTCAATGAAATCTGGGAATGGGATAGTGACTTCAACGATCTAATTATTAACTTGAACTAAACTCTTTAGAAAGTTTTTAGGAAAGAGTATTCTCAACCAAAATCGGATGGGAATTGAAAGAAAGCATTCGTAAGTCAAGAAATAATGAAAAGTTTTGTCAGTTGGTTTCTTTGATTCTTGAGATTGAAATAAAAGTCTTCAGCAATCGAAAAAGCTATCGAAGACTTCCAAATATTATATCTCTGAGTGACAGGGACTTTCAATGATATCTGGGGATGGTTAGTGCCTTTAATGATGCAATTATCATTCTGTGCGCCATCTCAGCTTTTTCCTACGAATTAAACCTTTCAATCTTAATAAAATTGTCAAAGCCTTTCCGTCTTTTCCGCCTTTCTCTCGGTGAGGATTAATTTCCACAATTGTTTCGGAGAAATGTTCTCCACCAGAGTCCATTTACCTATCAGAACGCCAACTGGCAACTGGCGACTGCTGTTCCTGAAAGCCTATCCATCAGATCCGATTGGACCCCTCGTTAGGCCCGCCCTCCCCCCTTGGCCCGGTGAGTGAGCAATTGCAAACACGTGTGCGGCATGCGCTGCTGCCCTGGAACTCGACAAACTGGCGTCATTTAATTAACACACACACCCGCCCAAAGATGAGGGTTCATGGCGGGCCGAGAATGCCCGTTCGGGTCCGGCGGACGCCTGCGCAACGCACTCGTAAAACGGTAAGTTGTTTTGATGCGCTTTTAATAGACTTGAAATGGCAGTTGCCTCACCCCCCCACCACCCGCCTCGGCCTGCTTAGAATGACGTCGACGTGGGTTGGGGCGGAGGGAGCGCATCGTATTTCATGTTGATGAATGCATTTTTATTATGATTTCTGATTATGAGGCCCGTGCAATTGTGTGTTTTGGTTTCATTCTCGTTGCCGTTCTGGTTTTATGGTCGATGATTTTACTGTCGCACCGATTTTACGATCGAACCAAAGCCAAGTCCCCAAGACGAAGGCTGGTTAGGCGTCGCTGGCAATTAACACACATCAAGCCCCCCACACACACACAGCTGGGCAACTGCGTGGTTGGTGAGAAGGTCGGGGAGATCCATTAGGCCTTCCGAGATTCACTTTCCCCCGTTCGGAGTTCGGAGCTCTGCTCTCGGGCAAGTGAGTGTGGGGTTAATTTGGGCGGCGGGGGCAATGCCAGCGGTGGCGGCCATAAATCTTCGCGAACCGAAAACATGCCATAAAACACATGAAGACTGTGTAAATAACGGGCAACAGCAAATTGTGTATGTGCTTGTGTGTGTGTGTGTAATGAAGAGGAAACGATCCTGACCAAAGCAGAGCGGACTTAAGGTTCCGGTCGGGTGACGGCGACGGCGGCGGCCACGACGACGGCTGCTGGCAATTTATGTGCGAAAATATTTCGGTTCAGTGGATGGAACCAAGAAGCTGGTGGGCAGGAGGCCCATTAATTTATGTAAAGCGAGAATTATGATTGGGAATGCGAAGTGGCCGCCAACAGCCGCAGCTGTAGGCCGATTATACAACTCGCAGTCGAAGGTCCTTTTCCTTGATAATGAACAAGTCTGGGAAGGCAAAGAGACAGCCGACCAGCGATTTTGAATGGTTTAGGGTGTTGGGCGCTTGCCCGCCGCCCGCTGATGCTGTTTTGTGGTTAAGGGAAAACGCTGCCCGGCCCAGAGGCAGCGGTTAATGGCGTAAAATGTTCACGGACAAGATTTATGATACAAGCAACTTAATTTATTAATTTTGAACAGCACGCAGGGGCACCCAGCAGGACCTGAAACTGACACGGAAGGAAGCTCCAGGGAAAAACAGATCAAGGCAGCGACCTTTGCAGCTCCCGCTGTTTGCGCTTGGAGGTCAATCGCAAAATCAGCGCCTACAAATCAGGGAAGGTGTGAAAATACACACAAAAATTACGCATACGTCAGCGCGAAACTTTGAAATGAATTCAACTTACATCATTAGCAATGAAAGCTGATTCTGTGCCGCTGCCCCGCGCCCAGCCACTCGGGCTGCTTTGATCTCTGCACTGCGATCCATCTGATTTTATAAATACCACAGCCCAGTGGGGTGTGTGTTGAGTGTGGGTGAATTGAAATTGAAAGATTTTCCCACTCAATCGAATTCCGCTGCTCGCGTCTTTAATTTCTCAATTAATCGAGGCAAAAGATTGAGTGGCCGAGAGGCGCGCATTTCAATCGCCACCGATCAGAATTTAATGATCGATCGATTAAAGCCCACAAATATTTTAAATATAAACTAATTAAAGATGCTCTAACGATAAACAAAAAACTAATCTCCCCATCAGATCCAAGGATAAAACAAGCCCCATGCCCTTTTCCGTTCGCACTGAAGCCATTAAGCTGTCAGCGTTTGGCAGGCAGGAAAAAGAGTTCGACGGGCTGCAATGGAAATGTGAAAGAATTCAAATGCAAATTTGCCAAACAGCAGCTGAAGTGAGTTAATTTTGACAGACGGCAGGCGCCGACAGGCAGGAACTTCCTGCAACTTCGCCTCAAGCGATGAAAGGTTCACTTTGCATATAAAAAATTCCAGAAATCTCTCAAGAAGACTAAGCGAAAGATGAGGTTTTATTTTAGCCAAACTTCCGGCTTTTTAAGTCTTCTAAATTGACGGAGAATTTATAGAAATAATATCTGAAGATGGAAGGCCAATCAAAGCCCAGAGATCCGATCCCTAAAGATCGGAGGCTAATGAAATAAAAATATATCTCAGCGTCGTTTAAATAAATCCCTTGGAATAAGTTCTTTATTTTACTTAGCCCCGGTTGTTTAATAAAAATCGGTTGAGAAATCCCATTTAGTAATGGGAAACTCGGGGGCCATTTGAATTTGATTTCAGCGTCGATTGCAGCCGTCAGAGTTTTGGGTGGCTAGCAAATTACCCAAAATAAATTTGAGCCGAAAATTTTTCTCTCTCTTATCTGTCGTCCATGACGGGGCACACCAAAAGCACACGGACACGAACAGGACAGGCGGACAGGCGGGCCCAGGAAAGCAAACGGCCAGCAACCCTTAAATCACATTTTGCCTAATTTTTCGCTGTCAAAAAAACTCATTAATCTCCCGGGGCGGGAAAATGGAGCAGGAAAAAACACACGCCGTACGGAAATTGCTTTACGGAAAATGCCGCACACACCCACACACGCTCACCTTAAACGAAGTTGGAAGTTGCCCTTGAAAAATGAGGGGCTCGTATGTCAGCCAAGGCGACGACGCCGGCGAAGACGTTGGCCCGTCAAGGAAGTCAAAATGTCACCCTTAAAAACTTTGGACCACCTTTCCAGCGGGGAAGTGTGTGTGGCCGTCGGCTTACCAGTTAATTGGCCCAGCCTAGCAACCCCTTTTGCCCCACTTGGAGTATTGATTTCTTGCGTAATCTCGCCGGCACGCCCAAGAAGGCAGCCTGGAGTGCCGCACAGAGCCACAAGGAGCACGAGGGGTCGCCACTATCACCCCCGCTTGGCATTGACGTTTCATATTTATTAATGAGGCGCATTTGTGTTTGGAATTTATAATTCGCCATTACCAACGCCGGGAATGGGGCGAAGCGGGCGCGGCGGTGGGGCTCGGGTGGGAAAAGTAATTGAGTAATTAACATAAATTAGAATAATTTGGCGGGCGCCTAGGCTAGGTACTTGGCTTCGTAATTATTGTGTAGGTAAATTGGATTACCAAGAAGTTTGCCGGCGGCTCGCATAAATGAAAATTATTGGACGATAAGCAATTTGAATTGTCGAAAGTTTTCGGCAGAGACTGCAGACAATCACAGGACTCGCAACGATGTTGACACAAGCACAACAATCGAAATCGACAGCTGCGGGCCACAAGGCGGCTTCATCAAAGGCTACGCCATAATGAAGAGACAAAAGGATGCTTGCTTGGCTGGCAGGCAGCCCAAATCCATCCATCAGAAGTTGGCGACGCACCCACACACACGCAGCAAACGCCACCGACGCCTGGCCGCCATATTGGATTTTGCAAAGGAAACTGTGTAGAAAAATGATGAGCTTCGGGCCGGGCCGAGCCCTTCCCACCTTGTTGCTCTGCTGGGAAACACACACGCCCGGCACTCACACACGCACTTGTCATCGGCTGTGCCGGCGTCGCTGGGCCCGTCTGGGATTTCAGGGTACCCACAAAATGGCAACTCTGTGCATAATTTTGAGCGTTGTTGTCATGTTTCGTCTGCGTGCCACCCCGTCAGCGATGTCCTTATCCGCAGCCGACTTGTAAAATGTAAATAAATACGACCAAATGGAATGAACATTTTGCTGGTGATGTGCTGAGTCCTTTGCCACGTTTATGCGTCGCTTCAGATAACAGCAAAGTTAATCAAGGCACACGAAAGTCTAGCAAACTTTAAAATTTTTCAGGATTTCAATGAACTTATGTTCGCTGAAGAAATGTGTAACCGATCTTAAAGAAAAGCAAATAAGAACAGCAAAAATTACGTAGAATCATTATAGGTTTTTGGGTTATTTAACCAAGAAACTTAAGAACCAGAATAAGATGAGATTTTCCCAGACTTCATAGAATTCAAACGTTCTTTAGGAATATTGTTTATTCGGCTTCACAAACTCTATTAAGAAACTAGACTTCCCTTTGCTTTTGTAGTCTTCTTTCTGACCTCGAAAGGCTTTCAAAGCTTACAACTGTAATTCGTTGAATTCCCTGAGATCCCCGCGCATAAACCCTCCCCACACCGACCAACCCAACGCGTGTGCGTGGCAGTAACTTTGGCCGAGCTTTGTGTTTCTGGTTGCTGATGCGTTGGCACTTTACAGACTCCCGCAGCCGTCACCACCGCCCCCCTCGTCAAGAACATTGCTTACGCAATTACAAAAGCAGCCGCAGAGCCGCCAACGCTGCCGCCCTTCGTCTAAAAAAGGAGCGCCAGAAGTTTTGATGGGGGCGGATTCTGGGCGGCCTATAGAGTCGCTCGGTGGCTGCTATCGATGCCAGCGACACATTTCTCATTTTTAGTTTGGCAAATTTTTAACACAAAACTTTTATGTAAAATGTCTTGTGAGATAAAAGTTTAAATTGTCAATTGAAAATGTTTGTTTGCCGCGCGCGGCCAGGCGGGGGCCAAGCTCGAGGTTTAGAGGGAAAACTTTTTTGATTAATTCTCACTGCCCGCTGCTGACAATGAAGTGGAGCACGTCAGCCCAAATTGAAGGGGACGAGCAGCCCAAAAGAAAAAGAAAAAAGAAAAACAATTGCGGCATTAACACAATCAACGGTAGGCGAAGAGCGCCCCGTCGATTTGCATGTGAATGTGTCGAAATGGAATTTAATGGCAGCAAAAAGAAACGCGAGCAACGCAATAGAAAGCAACTAGCGAGAGTGGAAGGAGCCCACGCAGGACGCCCTCAATTTCTCTATCCGCTTCCACACGATTGATTTCGCACTGCGGTCGCAGCAGCAACCCTTGGTAGCCGGGGTCCCTGAGGTCTGGGGCTATCGGCTTGGCATCTGTAATGCAATTAAATTGCCGGACATACGGACGGAAGCCTGAGCCGCGTCCTGCGGCATCTTGCCAATCCAATCAGCCGACCGACCTGCTTCCCTCATCCCTTAGGCAATTCATAAATATTTTATTTGCCATCAAACTGCACCCTTTGACTGGGAGCCAAAATAAAATAACGCGTTGCGTATACGACACGGGGGCTGGCGGCGGTCATTACTACTTAACGCCGAGCAAATTGCCCGCCCACCGTTCACATTAGAGAACGACGAGTCTTTCCGGCCCGCGACCATAACAAATGGCGGGCTGCGGTGGCCGACCCAAGGGGTTAAAAAGGTGCGGTTGCCACCACCCAAGCCACAGCCACAAACTCAGCTGCATTCAGCCGTTTGCGGGCTGTGTTTGTTTTTGGGCTTGAAGCGCGGAAGCCGCAGGGCAGGGGATATGCCAAAAATTAATTGCCTACAATTAGGGGCGCCCCCTTGAAATCCCTTGGCAAACAAAAGTCATGAGAAATTTTCACACTTACCGTTGCTGTTTGCTGATGGGAAGTGAGTCGGTCAGATGGCCGCGAACTGCAAGAAACGGAAAGAGTCTTCGTTAGTGGAAAAGTTCAGAGGGTCAATCAAACACATGCGGCAGGCAACTGCGGCGGCAACATAAGGACAACCACTTGGCTGGTTGTCTGTCAAGGCAAACTTTGGCTCAACTTTGCTGCGGACTTCTGCTAATGAAAAGTCTCTGCCGCTGACTGCGAAGTTTGTGTGATGCCAGCCGGCCGGACGGATGGCAGGTCCTTTGTCCGGTTATGGGCAGTTACTTTATTTTTATTGAAATAAATAAAGTCAACCGATCGGGGGGCTGAGAGTGGCGCTTTCGTCTACAGTTTGAGAAAAAAGTTTCGTGCCGCACCGAAATTACATTTTTCTTGGCATTTTCCTTTTTCTTTGGCCATTGTTCCTGCCAAGTTCCGAGCTGCCTAATGGGCCGCACACTCACCAACCAACCGCCCGGCTTACCCCTTGGGTGAGGTTTTTTTTTTCTCTCTCTAGTTTGCTTGCCGCCAAAGATTTATTATCATCGTGTCATTTGTGTTGCCTTTGTCCTTCCAATCAACCACAAAACATTTGTTATAATCAAGCGAATCGAGAACGAAAAGGATGTTCACTCTACATAGAAATAAATCGGAATGGACACAAAGCCACAGACCCCAAAAAAAAAACCCCCTCCGATTTCTTTTCCAACGATCTGGGGAATCCGAACTCCTTGATCTTTTTAATCACAAGAATAAGTGATTACTTAAGAGCTTTAATCTTTAGTCTGAAGAGGAGAACCCAAAGCTCTTTTTGAATATAGATTCTTCTGCCAGCTGAGAAGTCCAACCCCAACCCTTTTCTGTTCTCCAATATCCTCGAGCCATTAACTCCCAGTTAGGGTATTAAATGAACGGACTTAGTTTGATTCTCTGTTGTCTCTGAGTTGGAACTTTCACACTTGCCATCCATTTGGCTTAGCAGTGACAGTTCAATAAGGAAACTCGAAGCAACTATGCTGGGAGAGTTCCTCCGGCTGTCCGCTGGCTTGGTTTAATTTTCATAAATAACCAAAGTTGAAGGAACCCAAAAAGCTACCCACCTGACCACAAACTATGGCTTCTAATTACACGCATACGGAGACGGAGGTTGGGGAAAGTTGAGCCAACCTCTGGCGCAGTTCCCAGGCAGACCGACCGACCGACAGACAACCGCACGGACCTGGGCATAAATATATCGTTTTAACATGATTCCTTTGGCAAAATTAACTTTATGAACTGTTGAACATTCCGGTCGCAAAGGCAGTGGGGGGGCTCTGCCGCAACCTTCCACTTAAAACAAATAACAAAGTTTCCCTTAACTTTGCGGCCACAGTCGTTTTCTTTAGTTTGCCTGGCCCTGGCCCCCCAACAACCGCAGGCAGCCAGTGCACGCAAAGGTGAAGAAAGCCTTTCATTTCGAACAGGACAAAAAAAGCAAAATGGCGGCTGCATCCATGAATCTCAGCCGCCATAACCGACCGACGATGACGGCCATATCACTTAGCCCACTAAAGAGCAGCCAATAAAAAGCGCATAAAAGATTAGCAGGTTGGCTGGCTGACGGCTGACAGGTGTGGCCAGGCCGCCCAATGCAAGGTAATTTCGTTAACAATCTCCCAGTATATGAGCCGCAAAACGGCCTCCCCTCACAAACAATGAACGCCAACTACATCGGGCCCCGTGACTGCCCCCGACTCAGGCACAAAACGAGCATAAAAATGGCGCCGACAACTTGCGGGGCTCTGCTCGGATGCCCTGTCCGGAAGATCCTGTGTGTGTGTGTGTTGGTTGTGGGCGGAGAAACTTCATGAATTTTGAATGAACGCGCGTCACCGCACACACACACACACACCGCCACCCGCTCTTTGTGCTGACACAGGGCAATCGTCGGGGGGTTGGCTGGGCGGAGGTTCCACTTCCGGCAACTACTTGGAAGACGCCTAAACAGCTTCATTACTTTTATGGCTTTGGCGCCCCCCCTACGGCTCAACGGAGCCCGTCCGCCATTGTCCATTTGCCTGCGAAATTGGCGCAAATTTGTTTGTGTAAATTAAATGAAACGACTGTAAAAATGCCAAATAAGCTAATTTGTGGTTAGTCCGGCCGCCGTTGTTGTTTTGACGGACGACAAGTTGTCATCGTCGTCATTCTCATCATTATCAATCAAAAGGCAAAATGGCGTCGCCGTATTTCCGGCCGCTGGTCTTCGTAATAATGTCATGAAATCTTTATAAGCCTGCCGCCCCCAACCACTCGCTCCCCCAGATCCTCTTAGCGGTGGGGGGCGCCACTGTCAGTTGCGGTCTGCTCGCTGGTCGCTTGCCACTTGCCAGCCAGCCGGGCAAAAACGGACAGACTGGACCACCAACGAGGAGGACCCACGATGGGGTGAAATGCCGGGCTCGCTGCATGTTAAATGCAGACAAGACTCGTGGTTATTTTGTGTGTGCCTGGCCATGAATTTTGCATTAGAATTTAGTTAAAGTGCAGCTGGTGCGAGTCCAAGCCACCCAGGGTGCTGACCAACTACTGCCCAAGTGCTTGTTTCAGGAGGGGCCGTCGCCTAACCACAAAGGCCAGGCGGTCCATTAAATATGCAGCATGAATTTAAAAGCCCTCCATTGTCAGAGACAATGAACGCCCCGAAAAAACCATATGCGTTGAACAATCGATAACATTGTTCAGAGGCAGGTTCCGTTAACCAAAGTACAGTCAGCCGAACTTTAAAATCTTCAAATTTCTTAAATTTACGATTTTTTCTAACTGTAGAAATATCGTCGAATTGTGAATTCAAGAAATTAGTAAGGATTTGAAGCTTTAGCAAGAGAAGACATGAGCTGTAGATGGAACAATCAGATAGGCAAAGATTTAGGCGGTTAAAATCCTTATAAATTAGTTCCTTTCGTAGGCTTTGGATGTTTGGAAAACTTGGGAATATAAAGAGCAACATTTGGCAGAACAGAAACAAAAGCAAAAGAGGTTCAGTCAGTTACTTAATTTAAGAGTTCAGAGGTTCAAATTGAAGCCACAGCAAGGACATAACATGTTTAAAGGTTCAAGAGCAAGATTAATCCAAGTTCCTCTAGCAGAGCCAGACATTTCTTCTCTGAGACTTCTTTCGATCTTTCTTGGTCTTCTATTTCTTCTCCCACTCTTCCCACTTAAAACTTTGATTTGCAGATTTAATTGACTGTTTTTACCGCCTTGAAATGTTTTACGGCCCGCCAAATGTGAAACTAATAGGCCATTAGCATTACGAGGGTTTTTTTTAATTGAAATTCCTGAGCCATTCCTCCTGCCAACGAAACTTTTGCAGGTGGCAGGAGCTCCCAGCGCCGCTGCCGGTGGCCCTGCTTGTTTTGCATATCAATCTGAAAATCAATTAGAAGTTGTCAGCCCGCTGCCAACTTTTATCATTAAAAAGCAAGCGCAGCAAAGTCGCCTGGCCGGTGTCACACGGCGCCCGAGAACCCGGAGTACCCGAAATATTAAAAATTCGCTGGAAACTTTTGTATAATTACTAGCGTTTACCCATGGAGACGGCAGCCGGCAGACGGAGACCTGCACATGCCGCCGATCAACGCCAAACTCGCTTACAGTTTACGGTTTTAAAAACAACAAGCCGCCCCTTCTGGCCACTCCCCCGTGGCAAACAGGCAAACAACGGGAACCCACACATGGTCACCCAGACCCTTCCCACCAACCAACCAGCACTTGTGGCTGCCTCCGTCCGTCCGCTGGCTGTGGGTTTACGTAGGGAAATTTGCATAAAATGCGCATAAATTACACCATGGAAAAAAGTTATAATTCCGTACTTACAGCTGAGAGCAAGAGCAGGAGCCGGAGGAGGACCCGAGCGCCTGCTCGCTGCTCAGGTGTGGCATGCGTAAGGCTTTGGTGCCCCGGCTGTCCATGTGACAGCAAACTGCTCAACTTTGTGGGGCGAATGGGTCGGGGCGTTTGTACTTACAGTTCCCGCCAAGCGCTGGGCACAATCAATTTGCCTTTCAAAAAATATTTCATAAAATAATGCAAAAGTTTTTCGGACAGCAGGGGGCGCCCCCAGTCAATCCCAGCGGACGCCAAAGATTCCTGGCCAATGCTGACAAAGGTATTCAGATTTTCCCCGAATTATTTGCTTGAATAAAAATCAAACCCAAGATTCTCTAGGAAAACTAAAGCTCAGCCAAGTGCCTTTCGCGTGTGGATTAAATCAAGGCAAACTTTTCTTAGATCAGCCAACACACACAGAAGGTGGGCTGGGATCTTTTCCTTTCCCTTCAGCTGTGATTTCCCATTGTCTGTCTGGCTGTTCTTCGAATCAAAGCTGCTTATTGATTTATCCTTGCTGGCAAGGATGTGTGAGTGGCGTAAATTCAATCACAGCACACGCGATGAACTAACTTTTCCCTCGCCCACCCAAGTTGCCCATACGCCGCGTGGACCTGCCGTCTGCCGCTGATTATGATGGAGAATATGCAATCCAGCTTCGAGCTTGGGGAGAGCCTTGGAACTGCCCATCGCCGCCATCTGCCGCTGACAATGACATATTGTGATCATTAACACTTTCCTTTGTGCGGCGGCTCGGGTCTTTTATTTTTAATGGACTTCTCCATGTGACGGCGGCGTCCAAGACACCCAACTAGGCGGCACTTGATTTGCCTCTAGATGGAAACTAGCTTTTCCCCCCCACCATCTGCCATTGCAATTTGTATGCAAATAGTTGTAAACAATTTTGCATGCGATCTGCGACGAGCGAGTGAGTCTGGAAATAAGTCAAGTGCATTGACAAGTGACTCGGGCCGCTTATCAATTTGCTGGCGCTGGCAGGCGAGTCGACGGCTGCTCTTCAACTCGGAAGCTCTTTGAGCGTCAATTCCAAGCTTTTAATTAGTTCAGCCGCCTCCCACTTCATTTACTAGGAAGTGGCTCTGACCAGGCGAACTCGGAAACGAGGGCAGTCCTTTCAACTCTTTGCAAGCGTTGGCATTGTGTCGGCGGCAGTAAATAGCCGAGTACATAATACTTGTAATTTATTTTGCATAAAATTCAACGCTGTCTGCGGGCCGCTCTCTCATAGATTTATGGCGAGCACAAGTCGAGCAATTTGCGTGGGTAAACATGCACTAAAGCCCAATAGAGTCGAGGCGAGGCGAGCGCCGGCCGGGCTGACGCAGCAGCCGTCCAATTTAATGCGATTTAAGCGCCAAATTGAGAGACCGCCTCGAATGACTGACTGGCAGTGGACCCGGCGCGTTGGCGAACTCTGGTGACAGTCAGATTCGTGACCTACGCGCCCTCCCAGCTTTCGGCCGAGGACTTCACACTGGGCAAAGGACTTGCGTTGGGCTTTATTAAATTACAAATACACTTACACAGCAGCCACGCAGCTGGGACTTGGCCAGCCCCCGAAACGCCAATTAATCCCAACTGGATTTTGCGTAAAGATAAAATGGCGGCCTGCTGCAGGCAATTGTTCGGCCTGCCACCCACGACAACAGAAGTGCCGTTTCGTCCTCCGCCCTCTGGCCACTTGGACGGAAGACCCCAACAGCCACTTGATACCAGCAGATAAGTCATTTTTATGTGACACTTTTGCCTTAAATATTTCACATTTTTTGCGGCCATTCCGCCCCCCCTGAAAAACCAAAGGGAGAGGCAAATAGACGCCCATTATCCGCCGCCCCTGCTCCCCTATCTCTTTGTGTCTTTGGCACGTGCTGTTGGCTTTTGCTTTGTATTCCCTCTCTGTCTTTCCCTTGCAAGCGCTTGGGGAGGCCCATTAAAATGGCAATGCCTCTTTGGTGGCCTCTAATGGGCAAAGCACTTTGATGGGTTATGATTTTTCGGTTTCGATAAAAGCAGCCTCGGGATTTTCAAGTCGAAGCTGTCGAAATTGGCAACACCAGTAGTCAAGTCTGTCGCCGCGGATGTCGATTGGCGTCACTCGACGCAGTGGAAATTCGGTCAATCGATTTTTAAAAGGCGCCACGACGGCATCGAGTTTTTCTTTTTTTTTTGGATTAAATGCAATTAAGTTTGGTGTAAATTTGGCAAGTTGATTAACAAGATTAAAGCCACGAGGGAGTGACTGAAAAAGATACTCAAAAGACTGATCGATGCGGGGAATAAGCTTAAAGTCAAAGGAGTCTGAGGAATTTGGGAACTTTAGTAAAGATTTTTTGACCCAATCCTAAGGATCTGTGTTCCTCTCTTTTAACACCCTTTTTCCCCCTTCTTTCTATGACTTTCAGAATTCATCTTCCCTTTTCTCTGACTTCAGTTCCGGATTTTTCGGGTGACTTTTGTTAGGCGCTTTTTGAGTCCCCATTTAGAGCATTCAAGCGTCTGTAACGCTTTTTTTTTTTGTACAAAAAATAGAAAACCTAACACGTTCCGAAAACTGCAGTAACAGCCTGGCTGTCAGTTGGCAACTTGGCCAGTGAGTCGACAGGTTTGCGAGCACACAAGTCAAAATATTTTTTTGTTTTCGTAGGCCAAATTAAGCAATTTCGAGCCGAGTTGCCGGCACGTTCGAGTTAATTGAATCGCGATTTGCTTGTCGTGATTTTTTCCCCAATATGAGTCTGTGTGAGTATTTAATTATAAGCCCGACCCACATCGTCCAACAGACAGACGGCCCGCCCGCCCACAGCCGGCACTCGATATTTGTTTTACGCATTATTTCCACACCTTTCGTCGGTGTCCATTGGCGGCTAAGCCCCGCCAAAGGTCGACGAGCGGACGAGCGGATGATGGCGAGGGAGTCAATTGCCGGCTTAATTTTGTCATGGCCTGTTGGACTGCGCGAAGTCGATGATAATTTTTAAAGAGGCTTTTCAGGGAATTGGTCAAGACAAACAGATCAATCACTGGACGATACTCAAGGCAGCCGGCATGGGGGCGGGCAAAGGTGATTCCATTTCAATTTCCTTTTTCGTTGGCATCTCAACGAGCTCGTTAGTTTCACTCGATTCCCACGTTGTGGGGGTGCGCGTTGATTTTAATAGAGCTTTCGGCATCGGCCGCCCTATTCGAATATTAAAATTAATATATTTTTCTTTCGACCATCATCCAAATTCGAGGACAGTCTTTTGACTTATAGTGTTTGCCGTACAAGAAAAAAAATACAAAGAAACTGACTGAAAACTTAAAGAAAAGATCATTCCAAAGTTCCCTGAAGAAAGAAGTTTAGGATGACAAAATAAATTTGGAGAAAAATGAAATTTGAATTTCGGAATCTTTTCTTTTAGAGGTCGCTTAGATTTTAAACAGCTCTCGCCATTCATTTCGTTGTTTGTTTGTTTTGATCTCGTCGCTTGTGACTCAATTTTAATTGCATTTGTTTGCTGTCTCTTCGTTTTTAACAGCATAATAAATAAATGACATTGTGACTTATTCACACACACAAGCCCACACCCAACCGCATGACAGTCGATGGTTTTGTTTTTATGAAAATAAAATTTGCAAATTTTGTAAATTTTATGGCTGCTCAGCACACACAACTGCGGTCGGCCAGAGATTTTGCCTGCCAACCGAACCGACCCCCTGGCAACCCCAATTCCCTGACATTCCGGCTCCCGTCCCGATTAAGAGCCGCTAATCAAACCAATTAAAGCGACAGCATCGACCGTTGGGCTCGCCAGCCACTCGGCCATTTTCGTAATTGGCCGCAGAAATTTGCGCCGCGCACTATTAGCCGGAGCCCGTGGCCAGTGAACTGGACGGAGTCCTGGGTCGGCCTGTCATTTGGATGGGATGTCGCTTAAATGCACATTATTAAAATTTAACGCCCCAAAATGGCGGAAAATTGCCACATTTATGACGCGTTGAAGCGGCAGTTATGTCAGCTCCTGTCACCCGCCTCTTCTGCATCAGTCGCAGTCCCTTTTCCTGGCGATTGGCCATTAAAAGTTTTAAAATAACACAAATTGACTTTTGATGTTTCGCGGTTGATTCCCTCAATGGTGCGTAAAAAGTTTATTAAATTTTCGCACAATTTTGCATTTACAAAAAACAATTTTCAATTACGGGCCAGCAATTACCCCAAAACTATCGTCCTGCATGCAACGACGACAACAACAACAGCTGAAGTTGGTTAACTGAGATCTTTTTGGCATTTCTTGTTCAATTAAAATTAATCAAATAGACGAAGCCAGCTTCCCACTTTTTATAAAGCGAGATCAGCAATTAAGAATGTAAAATACCTTAAAATACCCTTTACCCCTTCCGATAAGGGGTACAACTAGGAAACCTTCAATATTATTGGGTATTTACAGGCACAGAGTAAATACAATACAATTATTTAAGAAAATGAGGAGAAAATTATTATATTAAATAAGGGGAAATACTGCAGTGACGCTTTTTGCACCCTCACATTCCTCAGGCCCATTTTCTTTACAAACTTCAAGGGAATCGAGTGTGAGCATTATAGAAAAATGAATCCTGAACTCTCCTATTCTTTAATTTCAATTAAAAAAGACTTTGCTTTGCCATATGAACTGCGGATAACAAGGATACACACTTTCCTATATCTTGTCCTAAAACGTGTTAATTCAATCCCGAATTTCGCACGGCATACAAGTCAAGAAAACTGTGAGATACCAAACTTTGCACCCTAAAAGCATGGGTTAACTAATTTAAATAGTTAAGATAAAAACAAAAAATATCTTTCATTTTCTCTTAAAGAGAACCGGGTGAGAAAATTCCTAATGCCAAAGAAAATGCGACCAAACCAACGCTACTTCTAAAGCAGAACACATTCCCTAATGAAAACAAGTGAGACAAAGTTTACTTCGAGACTCCAAAGTTATGATACTCTTTATAAAGTATAATAAATTCTTTGCTCCTCATAAATCTTTAAGCCAAATTGGAAGCTTGTAGAATCTATAAGACAGAAATTATGAGAAGAGCGGGAGGGGAAGACGGTTTTTGGAATTATAATGGATATAGCTTGAATATGGATCGGTCGATTTCATTTAAATAACCACCAATGGAACTCTCGTTCACGACATCCGTCCCCAACCAAAATCAGTTGACTGTATAAATCCTCTTTTTTTCGAAGGACCCTCTTGAATATTTGAGTATAAAAAACGGGAACTTATTATCTATTTTATTATCTAAAGCCAACAAAAATACATTTTCAGCCCAGCAACACTAGAATTCATTCTGCAAATTCTTCCATTTATATAACCAATACAATCTGTGAAGAAATAAATTCCATTAAGCAGAATGGAATCCGTTTGTTATGTCAACTGTAACTAATCCTTTGGCTCTATAAAACCGGAACGCGAAAGAGTTAATGCAACCAGTCGGTTTTCTCAATTAGAAATGATATTCAAAGTGCTATTGACCATTTTGGCCCTGTTTTCCCTTAAGGACATTTCCGCGGACGCGGTAGATTGTGGAGAGAATGCCAGTGACAAGAGAGGTACCGGAGCTTGTCCTGAAACTTGTCAGGTCAAGTCTCGGTTCTGCACATATGAACGCGGAGGTCCTTGTGGTTGTAACGAGGGACATATCATTGATGAAAGTGAAAAGGCCTGCGTACTTAGGGCAAACTGCCCTGCTGGTGTGGAGCAAATCGTAATGGATATCTATAAATATAAAGGGATGCCAAATTTTGGAATCGGACGCTGAGGTGAATGAATTAATTAAAATATTTAAGTTTTCTGGGAAAATTCTTAATAAAACAAGTAAGGCAGTAACAGTCGCACTGGCCCGACTGTTATATACCCTGTACCATCGTTCATTGAAATTGAGTTTGAATTTAAATTGAATTCAAATTTTTTTTTCGCAGGTGCTTTTAGTATTTGGGGCTGCCAAATTAACTATTGCTCATTTCGTAAGTGGCAAGTCGGAAAACGTGTCATATCGGTGACTCAAGGGCTAAAAAATTTTAAATTATGTTGGGCTGCCACTTTATCAAGTTGGCAGGCCTTTAGTAGGACAAAAGCTGTTTCTGTTTCTCCCCTTGTATGGCAATACTGACATTTCATGTGACATCAGCGAAGACCGTCAATGTCGTGACGTCGCATCAAATTGTTTTTGATTTTGATTTTCTTCACTACTATTGATCCTAGATGGTCGTGGTATCATTCGAAAGGTATTTTCATTTCGCACAACTCTTCCATAGAAACCAAAACTCGATTCCAAAAATTGTAATGAATATTTACATTTAACCAATTAGGTCGAAAAGAGGGCGTGGCATCGAAAAAAAAGATAATGATCTGCCTGAAATATAACGAGTCTAAATCCAAAAGTTGGTTGGTCTAGCTCTTATAATCTCTGAGTTCCTTTTGTTCATACGGACAGACGAACACTGCTAGATCGATTTCTCTAATCGTTCTAAGCAAATTGGGTGTAACTTTGGAGGGTCTACGACGACTTCTGCGCACAAAACTATTTTAATGGGTTGCTTTAAAAATGTATTGTCTCCAATAATTTATGTGTTAAAAAGATTTTTATCCCCTTTAAAAATTTCTATATGAAACTAGTTCCGTTCCCAGGCACACTGGCAATATCGCTATAAATATAAGGTAAAAGGGAACAGAGCGGATGACATGCTGATCTGAAGCAGAAAACATTACATAATAAAAAAGTGAAGTTATTACATAAATATTGTTATGAGAAATTAACTCATTTCTAAGGCGAAAAAAAAAAAAACATTTTCAGCCCAGCAAGAATAGAATTCTGGAAATTTTTCCGTTTATATAACCAATACAATCTGTGAAGAAATAAATTCCATTAAGCAGAATGGAATGCGTTTTTTAAGTCAACTGTAACTAATCCTGGGGTTCTATAAAAACGGAACGCGAAACAGTTAATGCATTCAGTCGGTTTTCTCAATTACAAATGATATTCAAAGTGCTATTGACCATTTTCGCCGTGCTTTCCTTCAAGGATTTTTCCGCGAACGCTGTAGATTGCGGAGCAAACGCCGCTGAAGCGCAATGTCCCACAAGTTGTCCTGAAACTTGTCAAGTCCAGCCCACGGTCTGCACCTTAGATTGTGGAGGTCCTTGTGAATGTAAGAAGGGACACATCATTGATGAAAGTAAAAAGGCCTGCGTACTTAGGGCAAACTGCCCTGCTGGTACAAAGCGAGAGCAGAAAGAAGGCTATCAATATAAAGGGATGCCAAATTTTGGGCCCAAATCATAATTTCATTTAAATATTCATGTTTTCTAAAAAAAACACTGAATAAACGAATATCCTTAAATAAATATGGAGTTTTGTTAATAATTTCGGTGTTCCAAAACACAAAACCAAAAGAAAAACAAGTAAGGAAGTAACAGTCGAGCCAGCCCGACTGTGATATATCCTGTACCTGGGGCTTGGAATCAAAATAATTTCACTATTTTAAATTCTTAAAACGGACAGTCAGACGGACACGGCTAGATCGATTTCTCTAATCATTCTAAGCATATTGGGTATAACTTTGGGGGTCTACGACGTCTCCTTCTCTATGTTACATACCTCAGATACAGGGTATAACAAAAGTCTTCTCTGAAGGCAGGCCCACGAGTTCTTCAGCTTGGCAAGAATATGAGTGAATTGAAGATATTTCTTCTTATATGGCGAACATTAGTTCGGCGAAGATGGACCAATAAATTTAGATATATTAAGCAGTAGGAAATCCATTTGCTATGCCAACTCGTGTTATAATCGAAGCGCCTTTATAAGAAACAGAGCACGAAAGATATTCGAAGTTTTATAGACGATATTGGATGTGTTTTGCTTAAGGAGAAAGACAAGTGTTCCGCATTTTGTCCTTACAAAAATTGGTTGTGTGCAACTCCGTGTGTGTGTGTAAAGATGGACACATCATTGAAGAGGAAAAAAATCCTGAGCAAACGGCCATTTGGTGTGAAGCGAGTCAAAAAGACTTATCAATATTATAAGATGTGAAATTGTGGCTAAGTAATTTCAAGACTCATTATTTTTAGGAGAAAGGCAAATATAAAATGGAAAGGCAGTTATCAAAAACGAGATTTTTCCCTTGAGAATTTCTATCATTTGTATTCTAAATACCAAAACGCCAAAACAATTGAACTAGTTCCGTTTCCATGCAAACCAAAAATATCTCTTTTAAGTAATTAACAGAAGGAATTTCTAATACTGGTGAGAAAAGGCGAACAAAATATATTTCCAGAAATAAAATCGATTAAGCAGAATCGAATCCGTTTGTTATGTCAACTGTAACTAATCCTGTGGCTCTATAAAAATGGAATGCGAGATATTGAATGCATCCCAGTCGGTTTCTTCAATTTACAAATGATATTCAAAGTGCTATTGACCATTTGCGCTGTGCTTTCCTTCAAGGATTTTTCCGCGAACGCTCTGAAGGCTGATTGCGGAGCAAACGCCGCTGAAACGAAATGTCCCACAACTTGTCCTGAAACTTGTCAAGTCCTGTCCACGGCCTGCACCTTAGAATGTGAAGGTCCTTGTAAATGTAACGAGGGATACATCATTGATGAAAGTAAAAAGGCCTGCGTACTTAGGGCAAACTGCCCTGCTGGTGTAACGCAAATCAAAAAGGATAAATATCAATATAAAGGGATGCCAAATTTTGGACTCGGAATGAGAATTATAAGCGCTGTAGATATCCCTGAAGCTCCCCTAAGGTATTAACGGGGCAAAGTATGAAAACGAGTGTTCCATTTCATATATAAGCAGTAGAAAATCTATTTGCTATGCCAACAACTCGTGTTATAATTGAAGCGCCTTTAGAAAAAACAGAAAGTTTTATAGACGATATTGGATGTGCTTTGCTTAAGGAGAAGGACAAGTGTTTCGCATATAAAATGGAAAGGCAGTTTCCAAAAACGAGATTTTTCCCTTAAGAATTTCCATCATTTGTATTCTAAATAAAAACGAGACCGCCAAAACAATTGAACTAGTTCCGTTTCCATGCAAACCAAAAATATCTCTAAAGGTATAAGTAATTAACGGAAGGAATTTCTAATACTGGGGAGAAAAGGCGAACAAAATATATTTCCAGAAATAAATTCGATTAAGCAGAATCGAATCCGTTTGTTATGTCAACTGTAACTAATCCTGCGGCTCTATAAAAACAAAATGCGGAACAATCGATTCATCTATTTGGTTTCTTCAATTACAAATGATATACAAAGTGCTATTGACGATCTTGGCCCTGTTTTCTTTAAAGGATTTTTCCGCGAACGCAATAGATTGTGGAGCAAATGCCTCCGTAAGGAAGTGCCACACAGCTTGTCCTGAAACCTGTCAAGTCAAGTCGGTCATCTGCTCCCTTGAATGCATGACCAATTGTGCGTGTAATAGGAAATATATCATAGATGAGAGTAAGAAGGCCTGCGTACTTAAGACAAACTGCCCAGCTGGTGTAAAGCAAGTCGAAGAGTCGTTTTATTATTATGATCAGATGCCAAATTTTGCACGCGGAAAAACGAAATAAGTAATGAGAGAAATGGAGTCAGGGAAACAATGAAATGCGGCACAAACCAAAGATATTAAAAGGGTTTTTATAATCTGAACATTATATAAATCTTTAAGCCGTATTTGTAATCCCCATTTGGACGAAGGAAATGGTTTCTGGTATTACAACGACTAAATCTTTTGTTCCAATTGGCCGATTTCAACTAAATTTGTAGCATCGGTAGTTTTTAAAGTTTCATCTCCAATTCTGACGGTTCTAACGCGTGGAATACGAAATCCTGGCATCAAGAATGCTTTCTCTACCCTAAAAAGATCCGAAGATCTAAGTTTTATGTAACTTTGGTTGTCTGGAGCGCTTCGTTACATCTCTTCTTTACCAAAACCAGTATAATCTGTAGATTCCGTCCATGCGTTTTTATTGCTGAAGCTCCGATTCTACTGAATGCTTGTTGGGCGCTTGGAGTAAAGTAGGAGCGTAGCAACATTCTGGAATGTCCAGCCAAGTTGACTAAAGGCAAAGTGGGTTGGATTTTTAAAGTTTTTGTTGCAAACAAAACTTTCAAGAAAGTTGAGGGCACAAAGCAACCCAAGAGGCGAATAAGTGAATCGAAAAAAAGAAAAACAAACGTTAATAGAAAGACTTTATTCCCCTGGCCAAAAAGGTAAAACGGAAATGGAAATCCTACGGCTCTGGAACTTCCCCCAAATGCATATTTCTCCAAAACCAAAACTATTTTGTTTTTTGTTTTGGTAGGAAAAGCAACGCATAATGAGTTTTACGGGAGCTTGCATAAGCGAGGCCTGAAGATAAATCGGCAGCTTAGTTTCGCTAGAGCCGACGGTTTTATGTAGAGGTTATGGCCGGGGTATTTGCCTAATGATAACGGCCTTTTAATTTTATACGAATTAGAAACAAAAGTGTCTCATGTCCGCTCATTTCAATAACAAACACTGCAAATTAGCATTCGAAACCTGAAGCTGCCCCAGCAGCAGCCCATAAAGTTCGGCATTAAGATGCCGCACCATAAAAAAAATCGGTGACTGGGGGGGAAATCGAATTCGTTTTGTTGGCACCTCGCAAGCTTCCCTCCCTCTCTGGCAAATGGACAATTAATTATGAGCTACAAATAATAACAATAAAAATTAATAAGCATTACGAGTGAGTTATGCAATTCTCTGCTTGTTGGCCCGTTCGCCGGTTTGCCGGAAAACTTGGCACATAAATTTCCATTTAATGTGCCGGCGCCGTCGCCATCGCCAAGCACAAATCAGAAAACTGTAATTATTATTTATATTTAACTAGCCCACCGGATGGGGCAGGAAGGTGCCAAAATAAAAAAATATTTGCTGCCCTTGTTGTTGTCACCCAGCCGCTTATCTTGGCCGAGACCAAATTCTCCCGGCGGCCTCTTTGAAAACGAGCCTCATTTCGCCTCTGATTGGAATTCGCTCAACCAAACGCCAAATTGCCGACACCTCAGATCAAAAAACGCCGCCGCCTGCTGCCCCGCAAATAGAGGGCCGTATTATTTATGCAGATGTTTGGCTGATGAGCCAGCCAGACGATCGATGACGGTGATCAGACAAAAGCGACGATAGGTCGCTTGTCACTCAATCGCATGGACATCGCAATTAAAACTTTTTGTTTGTGATTTGTGTGGGGGAGATTTGGATTAACCCTAACCGACCTAAGGGAGTTGTTGGCAGAATCGATAACTACGAATCTTCACTTCAATTATCAATCAATGGCCTTTTAGAAAGTAGGAAACACACACTCTTTTTGGGAGTTAAGCGGCAGTTTGTCTTTGGTAATATTTTAAATTATTTCAGTCGCAAAATCGATGGGTTCAATAAGTTTTCCTTCAAAATCAATTTTCCATTGCCCTGCTTATAATGCTTTTAACCTGAGAAGAACTCAAAGGCCAAGGAAACACTTTTAGTCAGAGTGTTTTTCTTCATATTCACAAAAATATCCACAAAATTTTAAAATTTCATAGACCGATTGCCGAATTTCTTCCCTCTCCCTCTCTGAGGACTGAGAGTCCGAAATATTTGTGGACTTGAAGCAAACATTCGACGGCTATTGAAGTTGATTACGATCAAAGGAGAGATTGAAGGATTTTTATAATATATTTTTGAATAGGCTTTTAGTTAATGATTTTTCCAAATGTTTTTGAGGCAGAGAGATATTAATCACAACTTGTTCCGTGATTCTTAAGAAGTTACATAGCAATGGAGAATAGACTAGCGGAAAAACTATGAAAAAAAATCTCAATAAGCAATCGAGATCATTTAGAAATTGTGGAAAGATGAGTTTTATCCCTTGTCCTTTAGTCCATCCAATTTCAGACCTAATTCCCTCTTTCATTTAGAAATTATGGGAACACTGGATTTGTCCTTTTTCCTGTATTCATAGAATTTTAGTCTTAATTTCCTCGTTTAAGTTTTAAAAACCCAAGACGTCTACAGAAATCCTTCTAAGCAAGATCCCAAGTGACAAATCATTTATCAAATCGCCAACAGCCAACGACTAATGCGAGTCTTTTTAGATAATTGCTGCTTTGGGAGATAATCCTTCACAGATTTGGATTTTTTGCTACGATTATTCAGAAATTAATTAAACTAAAAGCCATTCGGTGGGTTTCAGTTCCCGTTTATAATTTCAAATTAAAGCGGCCGCAGCCTGGCCAACTGCCTGACGAATCCTTGAGCCATTGAGCCGTGCGTCGTCCAATCAATCAAACTCAACGACATCTCCACAAAAACAGCAGCCAGCATCCTGGGCAACTCCAACTTCGAGCCCAATCCCATTTCCATTCACGTTCCCATTCCCGTGTCCTAATCCAAGGCGTCTCCCCTCCCGTTTTTCCTGCCTTGATTACCGTTCAGAATTGATTGATTAAATGCCGTTGTCAACCGCGTAGTCGTCACCGTTGCTCCTCAGCGGCCTGATCGCATCCTTCGCTGCTGTCCTGGTCTGTCAGCGCTTCTGTCAGCCAACCCAAGCAATCCCCCGGGACCTCGAGCTCGGCTCGACTTGGGTTCCAGCGAGAGGAGTGAAAAACACATGCTGGCATTTTAATTTAATTACTTGCAGGGAGACACAGTTTCGGACCCTCCAACGCTTTAATTGATTAATAAAGACTGTCGAGCCGCTCACTTGGGGCGGAGATATTTCACAGTCTCCCCGCCCCCCGCCGGCTTTTCAGCTGTCAGTTGAGGCTGCCATGAAAGGCGTTTCAAACGGGGACCCTCAAGCGGTCGCCACACAAAGACACGAAGGGGAGCCAAAACAGAGAACATTTGAAATCCGAAAATCGGTGTCATTTACACCCTCAAAGGAAGTAGCTTCAATTTATCTTATTTCTTTATCCTACAGATCGTTGCTCTATATTTCAAGGGAGGACTACAAAAACTACAATTATTCCTTTAACTTACTAAAATAATATGGAGAGGGAGATGAAAAAGAATCCATAATACTCGAACTGGGAGTATGAGAAATGGATAAGGATTCTTAAATATTTATAAGGTGTGGGAAAAAGAGATCAAAGAGATATTCAAAAAACCTGAACATTCAACGAATATAATACCAACAGTATTTGCATAAATTAAAGCTAGATTCACTTAAATTCGTTTTGGAAGTCATTGTAATTAAGAATTTCAGGAGGTTTTCATATGTTCTATTTGAATATAAGTTGGAGATATCACAGAATCAAAAGTTAAGAATTACTTTGTTTAGACCATTTATAAGGGGTAAAAGGGGGGAAAAGAGATCTTTTTAAATTCAAAGACCTTAACATTCAACCGAAATAATACCAACAGTATTTGCATAAAGATAACTTGAGATTTTCAATGAAAATGCTTTGGAGATATGTCAAAGAATTAATAAAGAAAGAAGCAAAATAAGAAAAGATAGACGAAATGGATTAATGGCCCGATTTCAAAACAGATCTCAGGTGATCCGGGGGAGTAAATTCTGAAGAAATTCCACTAAATTCCTAGCTTGTTATTAAAGACTAAACGCTCTTTAAAATTAATTGGGAGTCTCGGGAGGTGAAGAACAAACGACTTTCTCCCACAGTCTAATCGACTGAGCTGAAGAGAAGAGGATTCGAGACAAGAACTTATCCAGACCTAAATTGTACTTTTAGGTCAACTTCTAAATAAAATATTCCTCCAACTTCAAGATGTTAAAAGTAAGAATTCATCTGAAAACTAAAGACTTTCTATACTTTCAACACAAATCCGTTCTCTTTTCGATTTCTTTGGAATCGGAGAAGCTCCCAGTTGCGTTCGCTTTCCCGTTTCCCTTTACCCCTCAAATAAACCTCGAACTGACCAAAGAGTGCTTGTAAATCTCAACACGCTGTCAGAATATGGCCCAATATACCGAATGGAGTCGACCTCTTCATAAATCTCGACCGACGGCTGTCGAGTTGCCCAACCAAAGTCGGCAAAGTTATCGGGGAATTCTTTGTTTTTTGGAGCGCCTACAACCGAAATTACCCAGATTACAAGACAATCGCTCAGGTTAGGTGGCATTTTAGGTGGCCCCGTGGAGTGACCACAAATCAGATTATCCCATGTCCACAGCGAGCGGAGGGAGGACCCCAAAAATTGAATCTAATCGGCCAGCCATCGACGTGCAATTACAATTAGTGGCAGGGGCAAGCGGCTGGCCAGGGTGGAGGATTTGGGGTGGGTTGATAAGCCGCCCGTTTCGGGAGCAACCCCGGTTAGTTCGATGGGTAATCAATCATTGTCACCGCTGCCGTTTGGCGCTGTCAGTGCGGCTAGCCGAGTTCGTGTGAGAAAAACTTCAATTCAATGAGCGGGCGCGGGCGGAGACACTCACCCGCTGACTTTCCCCTGGGTGGGAGTGTAGAATGCCTGGGAAAATAGGCCAACATAAAAACTAATAAAAATCAAAATGAAATGAAATTAAATAAAATGGCTGACAACAATGGCCAAGTGCGATCCTGTGTGTGAAGGAAAATCGCAACAACGATGACAATAAAGCAGAGCAATTACAACAACAGCAACAGCAAGAACAACGAGCAAAGGCAGGCGATAAAAAACAAGGAACGAAGGACGAACGACGCCGATGCCGACGAACGAAGGCCAAGAAAAATGGAACCAACAAAGGACACTGGGCCAAGGGACGTGGGTCGTCGGTGACGAGGCGGTCGAGATAAATTTCCCAAGCAGACACAATGAAAATTACAACAGCACCGACGCCGACGCCGCTGCTCAGCTTGGGAAAGTCAAAGGACGATGGGCGGCAAGAAATGCGGAAGGAAATGCCATTATGACGTAAATGTGCTAAAATAAAACAACATGGCGGCCCGGGTAGGCCAAAGCGAATCGGCTGGGCGGATGGGCGCCCAGGCAGCCAGCCGGGTGTGTGTGTGCGTGAGTGTGCGTGTGCGTTGGGGGGCTAATGTCAAAGTCAATCTTGGGAAAAACGCGTGCCGCATAAACACACACAAAACAGAAGCAAAAGGAAGCGTCGGCCAGCGATAGAGCGAACGACAGGCAAAAGCAAAAGCCGTGGAAAAGGGCGGCCAGACGACAGGCAGGAAAGCAACCCCCAAAGATCCGTCGGGCGGCGGCAACCCACCCTGTGGCGAGGGCAGCTCCACTGGAAAAAATTACGGGGCCAGGACGAGGACGAGTCAGTCGATTTTTCTTGGCAAAAGAAAAATTGCCAAATTAAAGGAAAAGAAAAACAATTTCCCTGCTAACGTTAAAAGCGGACTTGGCC
Source organism: Lissocephala sabroskyi (assembly GCA_037075105.1). Taxonomy (NCBI): domain Eukaryota; kingdom Metazoa; phylum Arthropoda; class Insecta; order Diptera; family Drosophilidae; genus Lissocephala; species Lissocephala sabroskyi. The sequence continues at coordinate 11,523 of JBAMCP010000330.1, read as the reverse complement.
AAAGTTCCGCAAAAAGGGTGAAAAATCTTGAAAAACTTGCAACACCCGAAAAATGGAAATAACTGGGAGAATTTGTTTTGTGAATTCTCTCTCTGATTTTTCCGGCCATCAACGGCCGTTCCGTCGGTCACTTTTCCGGTAGCCCCCCCACACACACACAGACACACACACACACACGTCGAGAGGGTGGTTAGACGCAGAAAAAAAAGAAGAAAATTGTGGAAATTGTTGAAAACGAAGTCCATGGCCGTCAGTGCCACTGCCACTGCCACGGCCACGAGCACCGGAATCGGCTGCCTGCATCGAAATGCCCGGGCCCAGGCACAGGCGGCGGGTCGTCGACATTGCCGGCCGCCCTCGCATTCGGGGTGGTTGAAGGTGCGACGCCAGGACAGCAACACCGCAACGGGCAACGGCAACTACAACAATTTGGCCACTCATAAAAAAGGAAATTTGAACTTGGACTGATGTATGTGTGTGTGTGTCCACTGCGACCCGGACCCGTGCGGCCGACCACTGCGGCATGGAGCACCGCAGAAGTGGCGGGCGCCGGGGGAGCGAGGCGGCGCCAGCAAATTTCAAATTTCATTCGGGCTCGGGTGAAAGTTGCCCTTGAGTCGTTTTGGGGGGGACGACGGCACTGGCACTGAATTTTCACTGACTTCTCCCCCCAACCGACCATTCAGGACATCCGTTCTAGCGGACTTTTTTCATCCTCAACGAATCCATTCAGCGAGCATCAAAAACCGAGCACAGTGGGCAGAATTTGGAGGCTAAAATAAATCCGAAACTAAAAGATAACAAAGAGCAAATCAATTCTTCAGGAGAATGGTTTAATTTGCTTGGTATATCCTCTCTAAAGTTTTGTGGAAGATTCGGGAAACTAAACAGTTTTTGGGAATCTTGGAGAAGATATTTCAAATGAGTTTTTATAGGAACACGAAAGCCGAATTATTTAGAAATGTTTTAATTGGAAATCAATCATTCAATTTGCTTGGTATTTCCTCTCCAAAGTTCTATGAAAAGATTCGGGGAATTGACCAGTTTTTGGAAATCTTGGAAAAGATATTTCAATTGTGTTTTTATAGGAACTCGAAAGACAAATTGTTTAGGAGAGATTGGTTTCCGATTTTTGTGGATTGATGGATCAAAAAATATCGTACAGCTTTCCGTAGATAAAAAAATTATCCTACTTTCGACATTCTTCATCTCGATTCTAAAGAAATTTGCACCCAGTTGAAAGTACAGCGATTCTTGTAGTCAAAAGCCGGAGTAAATTTCTTTCGAGGTTCGTTTTAAAGAACTTTTTATACAGAAAATAGCAAAGATCACATAAAACCTTCTCACGGGGAACAAATTATGTGCAAAATTCCTCTAACCAATTTTCCCCCAAAAAGCTATTGCCCAGATCCTAAAAGATCGAAGATCCTAACATCAAAGGAAAGGTTCAAAGTTGAACCATCTTCTCTTTCAAATTCTCCAAAAAAGAATGATTAACCATAAAAAACTCCACCAAAATTTGCCTACTTCTCTGAACCAAAACTCCCCTTTATTTCAATGTTTACTCACCTGGGAGCTGGGGTATTTTTGGATGCTGAAGTTTTCGATTCAATCGATCGTTGATTTGTTGATTGTTTAAAGAACTTAAAGGTAAATCGTCGTATACGTGATCGGAACGGATTGTTTCTATATTCTATACTATAAACTT
>JBAMCP010000329.1:28651-50195 GCA_037075105.1 Lissocephala sabroskyi | reverse complement strand
TATTCATTCGACCACTGTGCGTGGGGCAGCAACTCCTTCTGAGGGCAACGTGTGGCGTGTGCGTATCGTGCACGCATTTGGATACAATTTGTGGATGTTTAATGGCTGGTAATTTCATTTAATGTTCTCGCATTTCACCTTCAAAATGGCGCAACAACGACACCAGCATAAATTTGACTTTTGTGTTAGCGTTGCTCATACGCAGCGTGGGTGGCTCCCACTCCCCCCACTCCCTCTCTGTGCTTCTCGCAATTTTGCATTTACCTGCCGTCTTTCCGGCGTGCTGTGAGGCGTGTAGGGCGGCGACTGTGATTGCCATTTAGTTGACGCCTCACGTAGCCTTGCCTACAATACACCCTCGGCTTGATGGCGCGTAGTTTGCAAGTTGTCGTGGCATTTTTATTGAAATTTGTTGCAAGCTGCACGGCCAAGGTGGCAGCATGCTGAGGATGCCAGGATGGCAGGATGCTCTTGGGAACGCCTCCGCGCCCCCTGTTGTTTATAAACAGACAACGATTTAATTTTGCTAAGCATTCGCCGAGCGGCCAGCGGGAGCTCGTGCCACGTTGGCGCAAAGCTGCAGTCCATCAGTCAGCCTGGGAACGGCCCTCCCCTTTTCAGCTGGCGGATTGTTTACACAAAGAGAGAGAGAGAGCTGGGGAAAAGGATATTCCACAGTAAATGCAATCAAAGCATCGACGTTCATTTCCCGCAGCAATTTCAAGCCAAGCTTTTTTTCCCCGGCGTCCGCGGGGATGTTATCTTTGGATGATTTATGTTCTGATAGAGAATAATTTGAAGCACTCCCAAAGGCGGGCCTGCTCGGCTGACTGTCGGCAGCTGCTAATCTGAAGGCTTGGGAATTCCAATGGCCAGCAGCGCCTGTAATTGCCCAGAGTGGCAGTCGCCCGGGGCATTGCTAATGCTGCCATCGAGCGTTTAGCATATAAATCAAGTATAAATTTTATTTGGGCCTTTTTTGTCCTTGTTCGTGAGGCTGAGTGGCCGCAAGTTTTTAGCTGTTTGTTTTTATTAATTAGAAAAACACGTCACCCTCGTCAGCTTCACACAAATTAACTTCTTTCTTTGGCAAACTTAATAAAAAAACTTTTGGATTTACCCAACGGGCCGGGCCGTCAACGGCGACAAGCAAACTTTGTGTGCCTCAAATTTTATTACGCACAACCGTCGCGAGTGTGTGGCGGAGGCGGCCAAATGCATTTATCGTTCGATTAAAAGAATTTCAAATATTTCCAGCCCTCCTCCGCTCCTAACGAGCTTAACAAAATTAGCTGATTTGATTTTGACTCCGACCGACGCGACGGTGGGGGCTCTTTTAGTTTGTGGATGTGGGCGAGGGCAGGGGATTGAAAAGCGGCTTTCGCCATTCAACCAAAGCCGTTTTCACCATTTTCGTAATTGCGTCCACTTGCGCGGCAGCCGGAAACGCGCAAACGCTTTTTCTCGGTCAGTTTGTGGCGCCCACAGGCACCGGCTGGCCGTTTGATTCGGCTCAACGCACACGTACAGAATCTGTCCGAAATTGCCAGCCTGTGGGGGGGGACGTCGTGTTTTAGAAATCCTGTAAATTGCGGCAGATTTATGCGCCTTTCCGAAAGCCGAATAGCCGCCAGGCAAACACAATCTAATGAATTTATACGCCAAGGTGCCGCGGATGCGACTTTCATCCGCTAAAACTGTCGCCTTTTGTGGCCCAAAGAAAGCACTGCGCGATTATAAACAGAACAGCGAAACAGCGACGCCAACAGAGCCATGAAATGCCATTTTAATTGGAGAGCGGCAGTCGGACCGGCCAAGTGGCCGGGACGTAAATGCCGCACTTGACACAAGTGCTGCCCCAGGGAATTGCGAAGGGCGACAGGAAGAGGCGGACAGGATGAGAAGAGCGACTGCCCATCGTTTCATTAAAGCCCTTGCCTGTCCGCGACACTAGCCGCAGTCTTCGCAGCCAACCGTCGCGCAATTAAAAGTTCTGCCCACGACTTGAGCGAAAGTCAGTGGGTCTGCCGCAGTGCCAAAATAACAAATGTGCAAACTTTGTGGGTGAATTAAATGTAACATTGACCTTTTTCGCTCGAGTTGAGCGCGAAGCCTCCAAACGATGCACAGTGGGAGGATTCTATAAAATTGGGTGACAGAAACTTTGCTTCTTAGTCCACCCACCTCAAGACTAAAGAATCTTAATTGTTACCCAGTTTCCTCGGACTCAGAACGTCCTTAAAATATTCTTTAAATTTTCTACTTCAACCAACTTCGTCCCACTGTTCGATGGCTTCAGTTGGCTGGGCAGGACTGGGAGATTAATAGTCAAGGAGTTTATGTTTTTACACATCAGATAGATTTTTGTTTACAACTCGCAAAAGGAGCTTCGATCGGGGAGAAACAGAGTTATGAATTTGGCCTTCCGTCGGATTGTTGGGCAGCGGGCCTGTTCCCATTTGCTTAACCACAACATCTACCATGTCCGGCAATGGCTAAAGACATTCGACTCGGTGGTGTATGATGCCGATGGGGTTTTGTGGCGCCACGAGGACCGCATCGACGGGGCGGCGGATACATTCAATGCCTTGAAAGCCATGGGCAAGCGGGCCTACATCTGCACAAACAACTCGACCAAGTCCACCAAGGACTTGGCCAAAAAGGCCAGGAAGCTGGGCTTTATGGTGGCCCCCGAAGGCGAAGTGCTGAGCTCGGCCCAGGCCGTGGCCAGTTACCTGACTGCCAGGCGGTTCAACAAGAAGGTCTACGTGATCGGCCAGCGGGGAATCTGCGATGAACTGCAGGCTGCTGGCATCAACTACCTCCCGCTGAGGGATGAGTCCTTCCAGGCCGCTACCACTGAGTTGGAGCGGGTGAAGTCCATGCATCTGGACGTGAATGTGGGCGCCGTGGTGGTTGGCGACGACCAGGACTTCAGCATGCAGAAAATCACCAAGGCCGCCTGCTACTTGGCGGATCCCAGTGTCCTGTTCTTGGCCACCAATCGGGACTTGTATTTCCCGGCACCCAACGGTCGTCGGACTCCGGGCGCCGGGGTCTTGGTGGCGGCCATTCGAATGGCCACCAAGCGGCTGCCCATAACCTGCGGCAAGCCTTGTCCAAATGTCATTGTTCCCCTGTTTCTCAATGGCCAAATTAAGCCCGAAAGGACTCTCATGGTGGGCGACACGTAAGCGAAGCGTTGGCAGAGATTCGAGCACCTTAAAATTGTCTCCCCCGCAGCCTTTATACGGACATTCTTTTTGGCTACAACTGCGGCTTCCAGACGCTGCTGGTGGGCAGTGGGGTGAGTTCGCTGCAGGATGTGGAGGCTGTGCAGAATTCCACGGAGCCGAAAATGTACCAGCAGCTGCCGGATTTCTATTTGCCCAGCTTGGCCGATCTCCTCAGGTTTCTGCCGTGGAAAAATATTTAGGTTTTGAAATTTCCTAGGCCCCTTTTCGAAAAGTCTCACACACGCTTACACGAAAAAAAAAATCCAAATAAATTTGGAATTTATCGCAGCGTCGGCCAAATTCGATTGCAATGTTCAAGCAAACATGCACGAATCTGTGCAAGTTGCCCAAACAACGAGTGCGCCAATGGCTCAGTTCGTTTGAGTCGATCATCTGCGATGCCGACGGGGTCCTTTGGCATTTCGACAAGGCCATCGATGGCTCCGTTGACACGTTCAACTTGTTGGGCGAGTTGGGCAAGCAGACTTTTATTGTGACCAACACTTCGGAGGCCACCACCGATGCTCTGGTGAAGAAGGTCAATGGTTTTGGCATCAAAATCGGCAACCACCAAATGCTCACGTCGGCCTTGTCGCTGGCCAACTTCCTGGCGGCCAAGAAGTTCGACAAGAAGGTCTACATTGTCGGCGAAACGGGCATCAAAGAGGAGCTCACCAGGGTCGGAGTTTGCACTCTGTCCGTGGCGGAGGAGAAGATTAAGGACATGCGCAAGTTTGCCATGGACATGGAGGTGGATCCTGACGTCGGGGCGGTGATTGTGGCCCGTGACATTGACTTCTCCATGACCAAAATCATGAGGGCCTGCACGTACCTCCAGGATGAGAATGTTCTCTTTCTCGGCTCCTGTTTAGATGCCGTTTATCCTATAGGAAACAAGCGGCTGATTATTGGCGCCGGGGCCATGATTGCCTCCATCCAGGCCATGTGCAAACGCAAGCCTTTGATCCTAGGCAAACCGAATCCTTGGATGGTCAATGTGCCCAAAAAATGCGGCGCCGTCAAGCCAAACTCCACGCTCATGATTGGCGACACGTAAGTGAAGTTTGCTTTGCAAAAATCCCACTCACCGCCATCCTTGCAGCCTTTACACGGATATGATTTTCGGCAATAACTGCGGCTTTCAGACCATGTTTGTTTTGAGCGGCGTCAGTTCGCTGGGCGACGTGAAAAAGGCCCGCGAGAGCGGAGACAAGGAGAAACTCAAAATGGTCCCCGACACCTACCTGCCCAGCCTTGGCGCTTTAATCGAATATTTGTGTTAGAGAAGAAATTAAAGTCAGTGCAGTTTGCAAGGATCGCTTTCTCCTCGGGGCACTCAGCTGCATTCGATTGCAATTGCCACAAAATCAATAAGTGATGAGAAGCCGGCAGGGAATTTTCCATCCGTTAATGGATTTCGGGCGTGGCTGCGAGCAAGAGTGGAAAACAATTTCGGACATTTTGTTGATTCCACAAGCGTCCTTAAAATTGATGGTTATTGGTCTGACATATGATTTGGGGTTCGCGGTAGGAACGGCGGGCAGATTATTATGTTCGGCATTTTGCCATCACAACAGCATTAAAAATCCGACGGCGGTGACTAATTTCGGGGCTAGGAAGGGTGCCAAAGTTATGTTATGCATATCAAAATATTGCTGATTTTTCAGCGACTCCTTGCCACAACAATTCGAGCCACCCGACAACCTGTCTCTGTGCCTCGCTTGACTGGCTGACTTTGGACCTTTGGCTCTGGGGCCACTTGAAAAGTGTATCTGGCCTAGACACACACACTGCTCGAAAAAAGGTCCTGCGAAGAATTGAAATTCACGGCCTTTGTCATCACCACCACACAACCTGTGGTGGGTGCGGTCGGGGGTCGGTCAGGCCGTCAATGTGCTAAAAGCGTAAAAAATATGACCCGTTTTAATCCGGAGGAGCACTTGTCTCGTCTGGGGGCGTCATGTGTGTGTGTGTTTCCGGTGGCGGCGATTGTTGTCCTTTTTGTTGTTGGGCTTTGTTCGCTTTGTTTTTGCTTTCTGTTGTTCCTCTTATCTGACACCGACTGGCCCCGCGCCGCACATGCGGTTCATGTTTCGCGTGTTGTTTATTTTTGGGCCGACCAAAAGGCAGACAAAACCGACAGGCAGGTCGACAGACATTCTCCCCTAACAATCTTTCATTCAAGACTAATTATTGGGCGTGTATGTGTGAGTTGCCCGAAAACAGAACTTCTCAATGCGAAGCCATTGCCAGATCCCCGCTGTCGATAGCAGCGGATGAAACCTTGTCCTCAATTTTCGTTTCAGATAAAGGACTTAAAAAAAGAGCAGCCAAGCTTAACGACTGTGATATACTCTGAAAATTCAGGGGAAACAAAATGTGTGTGTGGCGCACAAGAGATTCCAAAATTTTAATTTTAAAATTCAATTAATCCCGGATAAAATCGATTATGATTTTCAAGAATTCCTCTGCCTACCGAAAAATGTTTAATCTTCTGATTAAATTCAGCCCCAAATATTATGATAAAATTATGAAATTTTCGGAAAATTGCTATCTAGTGAAAATGAAGGAATTTACAGAAAATAGTTTCCCCGCAAAAGGAGCCGTGGTTTCAAAATTAAAACAAGATTTGCATGCAGAAGGAATTTATATTCAAATTTTGGTTATTCAAAATAACGGTCACAGAGTTATTCAAACATATTGACTGCTGGTTTGGGTGCAGGGTATAAAAAGGAAGAGCCCGGGGGGAATTACTGTCACAACTTTGTCGACTTAAAGAGCTCAAGTTGCCCCAGCATCGTTGGCAAAATAGCAGGCTAATTAATTAGGGCGGCGACCTTTGAGAGGGTCAACACTTTCGAACAACCAAATTCCGTGACGCTATAAAATTTGCGTCATTTGTCAGCTGGCGATGCCTTGAAAGGCGACAGATAACAGAACAGACACTAATCAACCCACCGACGGCAGGACCGACAGCACCGAGTGACGTGTGTCGGTCTCGATAATCCCGAGCAGTATTAAAAACGCATCATCAGTTCAGGGTGTCCTCGCTTTCGCCTGATTTATTAACCCAAAAATCCTCGAGGCCCTTGAATTTGTCAACTTCTGCGGTTCTGTTTTTGGCATACTACAAAAAAACATAGCATACTTTTCAGAGGTCGTGCTCCCTGTTGGGACTGAATCTGGGGAATTTAATCAATTATGGGAGGTTTAATTTGCCTAGACCAATTAATTTACCACAGCACGCACGTCTTTGATTGTTCTGATTATTAGAAATATTCCAGGCCCACCCAACCCCACGCACCACCTGTCACGGCTGGGGAGGGGGCGGTGCAGGGCGCATAAACTACGACCCTCCAACGTGCCCGGCATGCCAAAGTCTGTGTGACGTCAGGTGCTTGGCTTGACGGCGACACAGATTTTCAATTATGTGGCAGAGGCTCAGCTTAGCCAACTGTCAGCTTACTCCACCCGCTCTTGGTTTAATATACCTCCTCTATTTTGGCTGGTTGGCTGATGTCGTCTGGGCGGAGTCGCGTTTTTGACAGGCTATGGAATAAATTGAATTTTAAGTGGTCGCCGGGGCGATTAGAGTGTCGGGTGTCGCTGGTGGTTACAAATGATCGAGTGCGGCGGGTTTTTCTTCATAAAATGAATTTATTTTTGGTGCCTTTGGTGGGCATCAGATGCAATTGGATTTACATTATTTTGATTTTGCTTGACTAAACTAGAGAACTAAAACTAAAATTAGAATTTAAACGGCTTTTAGACAATTAAATTGTTTTCGGTTTTATGTACACAATTTGGACAGCGGATTGCGTCGAACACCTGAAATGTCTTTTTTTTTCAAGTCCTGGGATTTCCTGTAGAGGGCGGACCACTTGTTGGTGGCCCCAAAGAAGGCCTGCGGAATAACAAATTGCTAACTTGTAACTTTTGGCCATTGACTGAGCGAAGTTTTGAGCTGCTTTAGGCAACTTTGAGGCAGTCCCGGGGTCCTGGCTCAGAACAATGCATGAATTGCCATCGATAGCGAAAGTAAAAAGTTTTTTTTATGTACAAATTTTTTAAAAGAGAGAAACCGACCGACCGGCCTGCTTGTCAATCGGGACCTATTTTGCCAAATCGTTAAGGAAAAGTTCTAGGCGGCCAGAAAAAGGAACGGTCAGCAAGATATTTAATTAAGAGCAGAAACTTGGATGCTAATAAATAAAACTTTGGGGCGCACGAAGAAATTCCACACGCCCAAGTCCCTCAAAAGTTTCTCGTAGTTTAATTTGGCGCAAAATTAAAACGAACTCACTCAATCGATTCCGAGGGTTAAATTCCATCGACCGCCCCACTGACACACCCGCAAATAGACAGATAGATTGCTTGATGGGCTAATAGAGAAAAGCTGGGGAAATTTTGCTAGCATGCTTATCACAACTTGCCGCCGCGCTTTGAGCGCTTCGGCGGCCCTGAACTCTACAAACTAAAATCGATTACACAAAGTCTGGCCTTAAGTTTAAGATATAATCAATTAATATATACATTCTCCCGATGGCTGGATCGGGGGTTGAGTGGATTCACAGCTCTAGGAAAGCGCAACTGACGGCTCGCTCGCTGCGCTCGGCGGCCCTCAGAAGCCCGAGGAGACATGATTCAGCTTTTTGTTAGCGTCCACCGCCGTCGTCCAGTCGTAGCCCAAGGAGGTGTTGTTGTTCGTGGTGGCCGAGTTTGTGGTCGATATCGAGCGCTGCATCTCGCGGGCCGGATAGTAGACCACCGGGCCCGGCGATGGCGCCCGATTGCGATGGATTTTCACAATGCCTGGTGAGCCGCCTACCTGAGTCAAGCGCACATTGTTGAGGGAGTTGCTGCCGCCCCCCGCCACGAGGTAGGTGGTTGTGCTGCGCTGCGTGCCATGGCGCGAGAATCGGCCGGAAGATCGATGATTCATAGTGCCATCCCCGTTGTTCGAAATTGAGCTCTCGTAGTGTATAAGATCGGGTTGGTCACGACTCAGGCGGCGCTTGAAAAAAATGAGTAAAAAAATCCGCTTGAACTTCTCCCCGAAGATAATGTAGACCAGGAAGTTCACGCTGCTGTTCATCGTGATCAGCAGGTTGGAAATCTTGGCCACCTTGTGGTCGATAAACTGGTAGAAGTTCTCCGATATATTCAGCACCAGAGGCAAGAAGTTGAGCATGAAAAACACCACCACCACGCACAGCAGCATCGTCGCCAGTCCGATCTCCCGTTTCTCCGATCTCGACAGGCGCTGGCGCTCGCGGTTCGCCCGCTTCACCTGCCTGTAGATCAGGCAGTTCAGAATCGCCAGGGTCAGGAATGGGATGATGTAGTTGAATATCAAATAGCACCAGTGGATGTAGATATTCACATACGTCAGGTTCATCCTCAGCGGCGAGGGGCGTACGCAGTGGAGCATCAGCTCGCTACCCGGCGGCAGGAAGTCCACGCGCAGGACCTCCCAGAAGCGCGGCGAGTTGTAGGCAAAGGCAAAACAGATGCACACAATAAAGTAGATCTTGGCCCGGCCGTAAGTGCAAAGGGCCCGCGCTTTCAGCGGATGACACACGGCCACGTACCGCTCCAAGGTCACCGTGAAGGTCATGTAAATGCTGGCCGTCTGGGCGATCATGCCCACCGGAAAGACCCCCGGCGAAATAAACGGATACACGTAGTTGTAGTAGAAGAACAAGCGCCCCGTATACGGGTAAATGGACGGTATGCCAAACAGCAGCATCGAGGTCACAATCAGCATCGTGTCGCAGCGGGCCAGGCCGATCAGCAGGTAGTTGATGCTCGACCGCATCTGGGGACGGGAGAGGATGATCATCGATATCACATTGCCCAGGATGCCCAGCAGGCCGACCAGGTTGAGCATCACGCCGCACACCCAGAACTCCAGGCGGTTGTTCTCCAAGTCAGGATTATACTCGTCCACGCATTGGCTCGTCCAGTTCGAGTCTTCATTGTGCGGGTCCAGAAAGTCAGTGACCGAATAATTTCCGCTGGCCTTGAAGGGCACCGAACTGTCATTGGCGAGTGAGGAGGTGGACTCGTCATATTGCAGGGGATCGAAAGTAGTGGAGCCGGCGTTCTCCTGGCCCGTGGACAGCTCATAGCGGACTGTGTTTTCGTTGGCGCTGGCCAGGAAATCCTCAATGTCGATGGGGGCCAGGTCGTATTCACTGCTGGTGGTCTCAGGGGCTATGCCCGGCGGCGGAAGTTCGAGGCGACTGGCGGCTGCTGCCACTGCTGCCATTGCCAGTTTGAAGAGCAGCAGGCTGGCTTTCATTTTTCCACCTTTAAGTCTTGTGTAGTCTACTTTTGTGGGCTGCCTTGCTGCGATGCATCTGAGCATTTACCCTTGCACCTTTGCAGCTGCTGACGCAGGTGTTTCAACGCCCTCGGTTGGCCTCTTGACAGGCGTAAGTCGTCGGGTACTTGTCACCAGACAGCTGGCTAGGTTCCTGCAAAGAGCAAAGGAAAAAGAATTCAGCAAAAGTTTAAGTCTATAGAGAAAACCACCCTGGCCCTGGCCAATTGCTGGGCTTATTGTGCATTAATCCCTATGGATTTCAGGTGAAATAGGAAAGTTCCTTTAAAAGCAATTAACTCTTGGGCCCCACCGGCGTCACGGCCCTGGCAGCGGGCCAACAAGTTAGACAACAAATCGACTCCAGCGCCGTATCAAGCGAAATTTATGCACGCCTCCGCTGAATCAATATTTTTCTAGGCCTGTTGTGATTCACGGTGGGGGGCCACCGGGCATTTCCCTTGTGGCTTCGACTCGCTCGGTCTGCTGGTCATTTCGGCCAGGTGCCTGAACTATTAAGCCCTCATGCAAATTACAGATGTTGCTCTGGTGGCTCGCCTCGGTGTCTCTGTTTGCTTTTCGGGGTGCTGCTAATGCGATTATAGTAATTAGGGAAACTTTGGAGGGGCCATTGTCCATGCGGGATTTGGGCGAGGGGAGCGTAGGTCGTCGGTCGAGCAATTATAATGTCAATGGGTTTGAATGCGTGTGACCCTTGGCCGGGTTTGGGTCTGGCTATTTGCACGTGCCAAAGGGCAAAAAAGAAACAACTGCTGGTCAGTGGAGGGCGGACCAATTTCCTCGGCGCCGCGGCGGCTCGACCACGGCGATCCTTGCTGGCCGAGTTGTTTCCCTAATTGCCCAGTCAGCCGTGGTCGTGGGATAATTAAAACTAATGAACGGATTTAATGGCCTCGATCCAGTTAAACCTCATTTATAAATAGTAAACCGCATTAAACAATAAAATATCCTCGCTTGAATTTGCAATCATGTTGCGCATACGCCCAGTCGCCGCCCCCCGACGACCAACAGCTGGTGGAAGCGTCGTGTTTGTTCCCATTAATGTTTCATTTTGTAAACGACATTGAACTTAATTATTTAGAAAGCAATTTGCATGTGACATTTTGTGTTCCTCGCCGCCCTCCCAACAAGGAAACTGCATAGTTTTTGCGCCGGTTGAAGGGCGCCAGCGTTGGCCCTGGCGACTGACTGTCTGCGTGGCATTTCCACAATGACTTGCTGGTTATTTCCAGCCATGTGTGGGCCGACCACCGCCCAAATTGTAACAAATGCGGCAAGGCCTAAAAAACGTTTGCCAAGCAAACCAAATGAGCATAAATTTTGTGATAGACATTCAAATGGATTGCTATAAATCAGATGCGTGAAAATAAAATCACGGGTTCGGCTTCGGCTGGACATGTGTGGCTGATGCCTCCCGCAGCTTGGACAATTTTCTTTTAAATTTATTGAATTAAAAGCTTAAGCGTTTGAATTTATGTGGTTGGCCGCGTGGTCGCTCCCGCCGGCCGCCGTATAAAATCCGATAAAACATCGAGCGGAAAAAACATGCTCGGCCAAGAATTTTATAATTATGATACAGATATTTGCCAGCTACAAAGCAAAATGAAATTCTCGGATACATAGACGAGTGGCAGAGGCGTAGCAGCGGCCACAAAGGCGGCGGCAACAACAGAAATCTTGGTATTTATTTTTAGTTGACAGTTTCAAGGTCCACCCCATTGGTGGATTTTCAGCGAACTGAAAAGCAAAGCAAACATTGAAAATTTGAAGAAATAACGCGACAAACTCAACGACGTCGCCGCCGCCGCCGCCGTCGTCGCCGTTGTGGCGAATTTCTCTCATTTTTTGCACAAAAAGCCAGCCAACCGCCTATGATGATGATGGGGCCATCGTCTGTATGAAGTTATCCTACCATTTACATATTTTTGTTTGCAATTTTTAATAGACGACGCCAGGCAGGCGTCTTGCAATGCGGCGGCGTCGCATTTGTTTCTGCTGCAAATGACGTCAGCCCGCCAGGCCGACACGTCGGCGCCCAGCAGCATCATCAGCAGCGTCGACAACAACAGCCACAATTTTTATGTTTAATTGTACGAATTTGCGCAATTTGATTGCTCAGCTGGCAGGTGCTCGGGTCTGTCCACCGTCCGCCTCTGATTTATGCCTCGCCGCGGATCTATTATCCTTTTATGTGTCCTGTCTCGCCCCCCGCGCCAGCGACTGTTTCAATGACAGTCGACAGGGCCTCAGTTGCTTAGAAATGATGATGATGATGCCTTTTTATGTAAATGACTGCCTGCATTGTAATGTCTGCGCCAGCGTCTACTTAATCATTTCGAAAGGACCAACTCGAGGGGCGGCAGATTAAAGACAGCCAGCGAATTGAGTAAAACGAAACTGGGCTAAATCAGGGCCACAATGCTCACACTTGGCTGGAGCTAAATTGCAACACGAAACGGGAACCTAAATCGAATATGACAGGGGAAGTGCATGTGGCATTCGATTGGAAGGAAAGCAATTTAATGGCACTGCAATTGTCGAGAAAATCACAAGCGGACACAACACAATTCAAGTAAGCGATGCGCGTTTCCCGCAAGCGGATGCCCAAGTCGAGTGGGCAAAATCGGCTTACTAAAATCTGATTTGAGTCGGGGAAACAGACAAAGGAGGAGAGTGAGAAACGGAAAGGAAGACAGTCAGCTGGTGTTTTAAATTCCATTTTAAAATAAGACAAGAAGTAGAATTGAACCCCTTTAAGAGGAAGCAGTTACCTTTATTCTGTGTGTCCACTTTTAAATATCAAAGACTTCAAATATTCCTAGTAACACACAGAGGATTTATTATAGTTGAGAAAAAATATCTGCTGGGGATTTAAACACATTTTAAAATAGGACGAAAAATGGAATCGAATCCGGTTAAGGGGATGCAATTACCCTCATATTTTTCGTCCTCAATTTTAAATATCAAATACTTAAAGTATTTTTTGTTGGCGAAACACAGAAAGGGTAAAGTTGAGGTTGTAAATTTCATTTTGAAATAAAAAATAAAAAATTGAATTGAATCTCGTTAAGAGGATGCAATTACCCTCATTTTTTCCCTCACTTTTAAATATCAAGTACTTAAAATATTTCCCGTTAGAGAAATACAGAAAGGGTACAGTTGAAAAAAAAACTTTTACTGTTTTAAGCACTTTTTAAAAATGAACAAAATGGAATTGAATTCCGTTAAGCGGATGCATTTACATTCATTTTTTATGTTCACTTTTAAGTATCAAGACTCTGAAATGATTTAAAAATACCTTAAGAGACTTTGCCTAGAATTGTGGTAAGGAAATATTGCGAGTGAATGGGCGGGGAAAATAGTGAAATTATTTTGATACAAGCCCCAGGTACAGGGTATATCACAGTCGGGCTAGCTCGACTGTTACTTCCTTACTTGTTTTTTTTGGATCTCTTGATTTGAAATCTGGGAACTTATCAATTTCTCTCTTAAAACAATGTTATAGAATTGTTTTCTTGGCACTTTATCCTTAGATGAATGACGAAATCTTTAAATATTTTTAAGAAAATGGCAATTATTGGTTTTCGCTCCCTGGAAAAGATTTATCGGTGAGGTTTTGCGTAGAAAAATCGCTCTGCCTTTTCCCTCTTAATCAAATCCAAATCCATTTTTAAAAGCCTTCTTCGTCCTGTTTTGACGTGAGATTCAATGTCAATTCCTGGGAACTTTCTTAAAAGCAAAGAAAAGTTTGAGCTAAGCCGTTTTTGGAGTGGAGTTCCAGATCAGCTGCGAAGGCATCTTAAAAACTTTACCTACCCCCGCCCTCAATTCCGGTGGCCTTGTAATTTTAATGGACTTTACTAGTTGTCGCTTTATAAGCCCGCTTACCGCTAATCCCTTGTTTACCGAACGCTGACTATTTAATGCTTTTCGTGCTACCGCAAATAAAGGGGAGAAGGAAAACTGATAGATGAAGCAGCTGGGAAATTGAATTGAGTTTTTAATGCGCTTTTTCTTTTCTCTTTCAGATGCGAACTGTGCCATGGAGTCAAATTGCGAAGAGGGGTGAGTAAGCGATTTAAATCACTTTATGTGCCATATTTGCGAATATGAAAGGATACAAATTCGCCGAATTATTGTTATTTTTATGCTCCACCCAAATGGGTATTTGTCCCTTTTATTTGTTTTGCGTGGCATGCGAAGGGCGAGCCATTTTCCGCCTCAGTGTGTTCGCCGGCTCACGGGGCGTATGAGCGTTTAATGGGCTTATTACAATTAATTTGCTTACCTTGGGGATTTAATTTACAATGTCCGTGGATGCGCGGAAAATGTGATTTCTCTTGTAATTCCCCAGACGCTTCGACGTGCCCGCCACTCGCGCCGCGATGGCTCGTTTGCATTTATCATGAAAATGTCAACAATCAATGCCGCCGCCGGCAGATGGGGCCCCGGCCCAGTCCTTGCCGTGGTTCTTCTCGCTTTACAAGTAATTATAATTCACATATAGACGCCCCCCGATTCGCAGGCGATTGTCGGAGTGTAAACAAATTTCTGGGAGGTGGAGGCGTTTTTTTTTTTCGGGTCCCTCTCATTTGACTCGGGTAATTTGTTGTCGCGCTGCTGCTGCTGGTGGCGAAGTGTGCATATTCCGGGGCACTGTGTGTGTGTGTTTTATGTTCTTTATTAATTTTTAAAGCAAATTCAGACGCGCGTTCTCGCGAAGCGGGCAGGGGAACGCACTAAAAATTTATTAAATTTATTTTTAAATTTACGCCGCCTCTGGGGCAGGCCCACGCACTGATCTTTTTCGGAAAATTCTGTTTTTTTTTGTATGCGGAATTCGAGCAACTCACTTAAAATGCCGCATGGCAAGGGACGCTCGGCCCTCAGGGCCTGGGGGGTGGGGGGACACAATTGGCGTTTAATTGCTCTGAGTGATTCTAAATAAACTAATCGCACATGTTCACATCACTAGCTCGCTGGCTGCACACAGACACTTTGGCTACTTGAGAATTTGTTTTTCTCTTCGCGCGAGTTGATTTTTATTTTTAAATTTCGTTGGCGAACGAACGCACGGGAGGCCGCCGGGAGACGGGCCAGTTCTCGAATTGGCTCGTGCCACGTCGTGACCACAGTGAATGTTGACAGGCAACTGAGCCGCCAGCCAACCAAATTCCGCTAGTTTTTCCGGCCTCGGCCGATGTTGCTTCCTTGGCCCTGGCAACATTTGAGGCCGAGCATGCGCTGTCCTCATGTTGCTGGCGCTGTCCATTCATGAAATCTTCGCTAGCAACATGCCAGCAACATTTGTTGCGGCGGCAAGTGAAAGTTTTCTCAGGCCATAAATTCTGATAAAATGGAATGACAATGGCATCACTTCTACCCCGGAAATGCACAACTAGCCTTAACTATGGCCACTCTAAGTGGAAAATTAATTTAATTTGTTTTATTCAGATGAGTAAATTGTGCGAAGACGAGGCAAACCAAACATCAGAACTCAGGCAGCTGAGGGCAGACTAAGCGGATTTGAATTTGGGTGGCTTTCCAGATTGAAGCTGCCAAAATTTCTGGCAGAATATTGTAATTGAATTGGCTTATGCCTTTTCCGACTTCTTACCGCATTTTATTATTAATCCTGACATTTTTTGAGCCTGCACTTTCTTTGATTTCTCGCCCTTTAACCCGCCCGCGGGTCCCTTCCCGGTTTTCTTTTAATATTCCCGTCTCGTGGTCGGGGACAGCCGAGTAGCCCCAGAAGTGACATTAAAGTGCTGCCCTCCCCTGGGTGGTCGGGACGGGGTTAGTGGGTTTGGGTGTGAATGGCCGGGGGAAGTGACGGGTGTCAGTTTGGCTGGCAAGCTGACTGGCATCTGTGAGTGGGACAACATTCTGGGGCTGTTTTATTTTGAGTTGTGCCAATCAATCGCATGATGCGTGCAAAATTTGGGCCAGCTGCTTGGGTTCAAGTTTAAGGCTCTAACTTTTATTGCGTATTATTTTAATTTTTTTTGGACTTCACACTACGGAAAAAACCCTATCGACCGACCGATCCACTGTCGCTTGGGACGTGGCAACGCTTAAAATAATTGAAAGTCGCTCCGTGGCAAATAAATTTTATTTCTGGGCGATTTACAACGCTGCCCCGCGCCCTTCCCGCTTGGGCAGTTGCGGCTGCAGTAATTCTAAAATAATCACCTTGACATTTCCAATTGATTTAACTGCCGGCACTGCCCACATCAGACACAACACAGAGACACCCACACACCCACGGACACGGGCGTGTCCTTTGGCTGGCGGATCGAATTTATTGGCAGCTGACCGCAGACCAAAAAACTTAATACAGATTCAGTGGCTGGAAGTCTGCAAAGCTGCCGGCGGGATTTACTGGCGGAGGGTCAGTCGAGTTGAGCAGGGTCCTGGGCCAGCATAAGCATGTCCTGTGCGTGATAAAGTAAAATATTTGTCCCCTGGCACGCGAGACGTATGTCCTCCTCCGCCAGCTGCCACCAGCAAAATTGACTTAAACGCAAATGTGAAACTTTCCCAGCTGCCAGTGGCTGACGTCCATCCGGAGACAATGCTCAAATTTAATACGCTTTTCGGGGCAGCCGAGGTCGGCCCAGACAATTGGCTTTAAAACAGCGTGCCACGGCTAAATTGGATCTGCCACCAGCAACGAACGCAGGACAGCTCATGGGGGCAGGGAGAAAGTTACAATTGTGCAATGGCAAAGTCGTTGCGAAAATGTCATAACGCCGATTGGCTGTGAGTGCGGGGGCAGCCGCAAAGGTTGGGGACTGTCTTTGACCTTGGGGCATTGATTTCCATCCACCGCAGCCGATTGTTATGCAAATCAAGCAGAAAAAACTTCCAACTGGCCCTTGAGAAGATGAAGAGAGAAAAGGAAAGAAAGGATCTTGAAAGTAATTTAATTTGAAAGCCCCCCAGCCGCGGAGACGACTCGAAACTTCGCCCATTGAAAACTCTTAAGCGGTTCGAATCGAAACGCAATCATAAACAATAATCCGCTTCGTTATAAATAACATATTTGTGGGCTATAAATCGAGAAACTGTTATTTTTATTCGCCTGCAAATGGCGGCAATTTGCATAACTCAAAATGGCCGACCGGCCGCCATCATCGCCTGTCGTCGTCTGAAAACTTTTCGTCTTGGACAATTCTTTTTATCAGATCACGAGGAGCGCCCACTGCACAGTGTCCCCAGAAAAACTAACAAGAGTTTTTAGAATAAAAAGAGAATTTTTTAGTTGGAAATTCCAAATTAACTTTTATCAACTTTAATTTATGCCAGTGTGCGATGCCTTGCAATGTTTCCAGCCATTTGTGCTAATATGCATAAATATAATTTTCATGGTTATCGCAATTCTGTGCAAATGCCCAGCGAGTGTGCGCAATGAACCCCTTGGCCATCTCCTCCTTCTGGCCTCCGACTTGACCCGAAAACAAAGAGGCCCCAGCGCGTGTGGCCCATCAGCCGGTAAGCTGAGGCTCTGTCAATTTCTGGGGCTGCCGGTTCCCAATAATTGCCGAGACCCCTTTGCGGTCCGTGTTTTATCAGCTGGCAAATGACAGTTTTATTATTTAGCCAGCTTATCAGCTGGCCGAGTGCTCGTTGGCTCGGCGTCGCTTTTGTTCGGGGGCAACCTTTGCGGTCTAATCAGCTTCGCCGGAGTTCTAGTTGCCCCTGGGGAGGGCTCGATTCGGGCGCTCAGCTTACCGGCCGTAAATCAGCTGCCCGTGGCGGGTCCCGTTGACGGAAATTCAAAACGTTGTCAGCGCCAAGCGGCGCATCGCGTGTTGCAAGTTGCAAAAGCCAGCAACTGGGGCGCCCGGCAACTTAATAATTTATATGCAGGCTGTTGCCTGTCGCCCAGATGGTGCCGAGAAGCCTCGTTGTCACACGTCCCCGCCCAAAAATATATGCGCATAAATAAGCAAATTGGAAATGAGCTCCTGCCCGACGGCCGGTCGAGGGTTAAGTTTAGGGTTTTTGTTTACCTTTGTCTGGACAGCTGTGATTTGGCCGCCACAAACAAGCGACAAATAAGACCCCGGCTTCGAAAACTTTCCTGAAATGCCGGGCGGAAGTGGCGCTGAGCGGATCGAGTCCTGCAATTTGCATAAAAGATTCCTACGAAAAAATTCCATTCGCAAAACGGAAACATGTTTATTTGCAAGGCGCTGCCTCATAATTATGCGAGTCGTCGAATCCCGCGACGCATCGAAGAATTTTTAAACCTCGGCTTCCTCGTCATCTCGGAGCTTGGCTGGAATTTCCATATGCCGGGCTCATTATGCGCGCATGTCGGACGCCCAGACAATGACAGAGGCGATTCCCTCGAAATGCGGAAGCAATCAGTGCGGCCCACCCACTTTGCCGGCGCCGCAGAGTCAACTACTCGGCGGTAAATCAAATCAGTCGCTACATTAGCCACACACACACATACAGCCACACACACGCGCCGACAGATACGCGTCCTGCAGAAGAAATAAATTACGAGTAAAATGCCAATGCCAATGCCACCCACGCCGACAATGAGATGAGCATCAGGCCGGGGATTTTCAGAGGAGACGAGTGGGCGAGACGCTGACAAGGCTTTGAAGTGTGAAGAATTCGCGTGTTCTCCCGGCCTGTCAAACCGGCGAGCCTGACATGAGCCAAACAAAATTCCAAGACGCGTTTTTGAAGTCCTCACAATTCCCAGCTGAGCAGTAAGCGGATTCTCCGAGTTCACACGGCGCAGGTCGGTTGTTTTGACGTAAATTGAAATTCAATTAACCCAAAAGGCTTAAGTCGAGTCGCACCTAATTAGCCGGGGGTTCCGACGCCGGGGACGATGGGCGTTTGTCCTTTTTCCCTTTGTCCAAAGTACGCAGCGCCTCCATTCGGGCAAAGATCTCCCTGCGGACTTCCGGCAGCTTCTTCATAAGCGTGATGGGCACTTCGTTGTCCTTTCCCTGGAACAAAGTCTCGCCCTCGAAGCCCACAAAGCCTTGGCGCCGGGCCAGCCGCAAGGTCCCCATCAGCTTGTTGGAAATGTTGCTGTAAGTCTGTGGAAATGCCAAATGATCAGAAAAAGGATTTCCCAGCCTCCTGCCCGCCCACCTCGAACAGCGAGAGGAACTTTATGCTCACGACAGGCTCCCCGTTCTTCATGAGCCGCTCGCCTATGCGATCGATTAGGCTGCACAGCTGCAGGACTTCCTGCAGGGACTGATTCTGGGCCTGCAGGGAGCGGTGCTCGGACCGGCTGCCGGCCGGCGGACGGCCGTATTCGGACTTGTGGATGGTGCGCTTGGGCGTGTCCCGGACGCTCTCGTAGTGGAAGGGATTGAACTGCTGCCAGTCCTCGAACTCGTCGGCCTTTGTGTTGAACAGGGCGATGCGCGAGGAGATGCTGGCCTGCTCCTCGTCGGGGGCGCGCTTTTCCTCCAGACCTTCGGCTGCCATTATTCGTTTTGTGGCAAAGAAAACTTGAAAATTTTGAAGTGAAATTCAAAAGCCTGTAAAAGTAAATTTGTATATACGTCGTATGTTTGGCTTTTTGACTGGCAATCAAAAGCGCAAATTTACCCGAGGGTGGCCGACTCGATCGCTAATCCTCTACGCTGGGCACGCACCGGCGGTGGAAAAAGTGTCATTAATTTTCCATAAGCTACAATTGAAAGGTCAACAGTTCGTGGTGCTCCGCATTGTCTGAATTCCCCGCATAATTAATCAACGGCCCGAGCACAGTCGCTGGATTGGGCGGGTCGACGGGGCGCCTGAAATGTTGCGGAAACAGCTAAGCAAACTATTCCCATAAATTTGGGGCCACAACGAGGCAGCCAAACTTGCCACTCGCCGGCGGCAGTGGCGGAAAGACGTCGAGTCCAGGAAACCCACAGCAAATTTGAGACGGCGACCGAGAAAAGAAACCGAAACTGAAACCAAAACCCGCACTTGCCAAAGAAGAATACAGAAAAAGTTAATGAAACTGAAACCCCGACAGACAGTAAAGAACGCCGACTGCCGACGGGCAGGCAGCCAAACCCAAATGGCGCCACTTCCGCATCCGTCGATGGGATCCGGCAACCGACAACCGGCGAAAAGCCCAACCATTCAGACAATAAACAGTAATGTGCAATTAATGCCAACCCCGTGGTAAATTCCCCGAGATTAGCAAGGCAGAATCCAACTGACTTCGGGTGGGGGCCATGAAATCAGGACCCTCATAATTCGGTTATCGATCAAGTTTCCCAGGAAGCCTTGACAGCAGTTTGTGGGTCAGTTGTGGCTCGGGGCCCTGGGTTTGTTGTGGTGGCCGTTGCCAAGACGTCGCCGAGCAGCTGCCTGTGGCGGCTGTTTACATTTGGCAAACATCAAAGTTGACCCAAAGCCGGCCAGCTGGCCAACGATGACTGGGGCCCCTCGAGCAGATGGTTGTCTATTGACCCGCAAAGCCAGTCCTGGGAAATTTAAATTGATAGCTGGTTTGGCTTCTCACCTGAAAATCATTGGGCGGTTGCACAAACAGTTTCTCAGAGTGATTTTCATGCTCGCTTGGCAATCGCAGCACGTCGCTCAATAAATTCCCCAGCAAAGCGCTCGATATTGGATTTACAAATTGCTGCTTAATCCGCGTTTCAAGTTGAAGTCGAGGGCCCCCCCGCCACAATGGGAGACAAATTTATACTGTCTAACTGTCCAGCTGTCTGTTTGTCTGCCACCTGCCGCACATTCAGTCCATTGCTTTAAAAATGCCATTTGCCGTCAAGGCGGCGATTTATCCTGCGCCCAGACGGGCGTTCAACTTCTGACAAATTGACACATTTTCTCGTATGTAAAACCAACGACCACAAAAAAAGTATTCATAATAATGCGCCCCTTAAATTTGCTGGTGTGCGCCCCAAAATCAAATCAACCGGAGAGCGGGTCCGGCGGCAATGTCCTGCGTCCTGCATGCGTGTGGCCGGCAAAATGGATGAATTATTTGTGTTTCTGATGGCTTTTTGTTCTTCTGGAAACGGGAGTGGGCGTATTGGTTTGATTGGCAGTTTTATTACCGTGTTTGCGTTGCTGCCCCAAACATAAACGCAGCGTTTAGGGAATCGCAGCGCCGGCGGCAGCGGCTGCTTTGATGGCGGCATAAATTGCCGATATCAAGGCGCCGAGCGAGTGGCGAAAAAAAAACTAAACAGATAGCAATCTGAATGTCAACCCTTCGCGGAGGCTAAAAAAGCGTTTGATAAATTTGACCACCATGGGTTTTATGGCAATCATGACCGGTCCAGAAGTTCTCCACAGGACAAAGAAGCCTTTCTTCTTTATACTGCGGCTGCATTACACATACGCCACATTGGCTGGGCTGCCACTGGCTGCCTGTTTTTTCTCTTTCAGGTCATTCAATTCTGTAGTTAATCGGCCGCCTGGTCAGCGGTGGTCGACCGGCTAACCTGTGACTAATCGGGCTTAGTGGTCCTGTGAGTAATGCGCTCCCATTGACAGTTTATGGGGGCCCAGCGAGTGGTCGGGAAAAGCGCGAGAGAATTTTTTTGAATTATTTAAATATGCATAGAGTGGCGGGCGTGTTGTCATTGCGGCGCTGGGCTGGCCCACTTAATTACATTCCGGCATTCCAACTGCGTGGGCTCTATGAGAGCGCAACTTATTGCGGTTGCCAGGCGATTCCTCGTAAGCCCAGGGACCCGTTCTGTTTTTATTAAAAACCGTAAACACAATGGGCCTCCGTCGGGAATTTGGCTCGTTAGAAAAAAATCAAATCATAATGGAAAACAAGAGAAAACGTTGCCGCGGACAACAGGCGGCGGCACACGTAGACTGGCAGGGCCACACAAACAGGCAGTTGCGCAAATGGGCCAATTAAAATAAATGAAATTAAATTGCGGCCAAAAACTCACCGACTTTTGTCTCTTCAATTCATTACGCCAGCCAGTCGACC
>JBAMCP010000329.1:0-28551 GCA_037075105.1 Lissocephala sabroskyi | reverse complement strand
TATCGCGCCGGGCAACGGGCCGCTTTGTGTTATCAGCAGACAGATTTTCACTTTCTGCCTGCCGTTCCGCCTGACCTCCTCCACGAATTGATTAATGAAGCAGTGCCCACTACACCGCCCACTGCCCCGCCCACAGCCCAGCCGGAGTCATAACTCGACATGTGCGGCGGTGGCGGTGGCGCCTCCGCCTGCAGCCGCTCCACATTGATTCATTGGCGAATTATGCTAATTCGGGGAACATTTTGACTGGAATCGCTCCACATTCCTGGGGGCGGCTGGGTGGCTTGTTATTTAATTTCCGTAAACGAATTAGTCCTTGCTGGAAATGAATGGGCTAATTAATTGCCAGACTCGAGGCTCCGGCTGAGCTGGAGGCTTTGGGGGCTGCAGTAAATTTTTAAATTCACTTATTTGCTGCCATTTAAATCGCATTTAAGAGCTTTCAATTTGGTTTTATTAGCCGCCCGGACGGATGTTACATCGCCGATGTATGTACATCAATTGAGGCGTGTTGAACCGGCAGGAATGGGAAAACTTTTGATTGCTATCGGCCGCCCAGGATGGGCACTTGTTTGGGTCTTTCGTTGGCTTTTTATAGTCAACACGCCCCCGCCTTGGCCGACAGCGTGTGTGGCCGTTAACAATGAAAATGTTGGTGGGTCCGGTCCGTCAATGGGTTACAATGGCCAAGATGATGACGTGGCCCTTTTCGCACGCTGACTTCCTTCGTCCTTGGCACTTTGCAGGTCAACACACCAAGGCGGGCGAGCGAGTAAAGTTTTCTTTTGCCGAAGGCGTTGGTGCAACGCAATGCAGGACAAGGTGACAGGAACTGGAACCGCAAGACGGATGTGGGGAAATGAAACAAAGCTGACCAAGCGAATTCCGAGGAGTAATTAGGGAAATGAAAAATGAACGCCGCTTGAACCTCTGGGAATGGCGAGTCCTGCCGGCTCCTTGAACCTTTTTCTTTTCAATTACTTCCGCACGTCTGGCCAGCGGTTGTCGGTCGTCGGTCGTCGGCCGTCGTCATTGTCGTCTGTGTTATTCGCATAAAAAAATGAAACGCATTTTATTGCAAAGCTTGCAATATTTTTTTCGGGCTGCCCAGAGTCGCCACCGTCGTCGTCGTCGTCTTACCATAAAAAGAGGTCAATGTATTTTATATTTATTTGTACTTTTTGCGCTCCCTTCCGTTCCTCTCGTTCGCTCTCCCCCGCATAAAATCTGTAAGCGAACGACGCCATTTTACGGGAAACTCGTGCGAACGGCCCTCTTATGGCTGCCAGTGTGCGTGTGTGTGTGTGTGGGCAAATATGAATTTACGGGCGGGGCGGGGAACTAATGGAGCTGGGGTGGCCCAGGGGCAGGGTGTCTCCTTCGGCCGTCATAACTTCGAAATGAAAATGTGGGAATTGGGCGGCTGTCTTCCCGCTTCCTTTGCCCGTAAATCAAACTCTGAAGTTGGCGCTGTGTTGTTGTTGTTTTTTTGGCGAACAAGATAAATGAAACTATATATTTTTTAGTGGCCTTTCGGCCTTTCCCCAGCAAAAGCAGAAAAAGAAATTGAAGCGAACGAGCCGCGAGCTGTAAAAATGGAAATGCCAACCGCCCCAGCCAAACCGAAGCCCAAATGCCCTAACCCCAAACGCCCTTTCCTGCCCGGATGGGCCAGCAAATATGACGGGCCAAAAAAATATTCAAGCATTTTCTGGTTTCATGTTGGCGGAGTGGGCGGCTAAATGGCCAGTGAATGTGAGGCGAACACTTTGTCACCGAATTGCTAAACTTTTTGGCGCCATTTGCGTGTTTCCGGCTCGTCGCATTCGTCGTGTTCTGTTTGTTGTTTGATTTTGGGTCAAGCTGGGAAAACCGGAGGACTGTTTGACCGGCTTGTCTATTTTTGGATTCCTTTAAATACCAAAGTCAGCGACTTTTGTTGCCTTGCATTAGGATAATTAAATCAAATTTCCATCACTGCAAATGGAATTAATCTGGCATTCGTCATAAGCAAAATTTGTAGGCCATGGATTTTTACGATCCAAGCGTTTGGGCTGCTGGGCCCTTTGATGGCACACTTATGTTGTCTCCTTGGTCCTTCCGCTTGTGTGCGTGAGTGCCGCAAATGGAAATGAAGAGAGCGCCAGCCGTTGGCGTAGATAAGCTGCCAGGGGGGCCGAAAGATAATAAAAGCGTTACACACACCACATGTGAGCCGTCTTCTGTTGGTTTCTGGCGTGCGAGTGTTTGTGACAAGTAAGTCAAATTAATTGAGTTGTCCTTCCCTGGAGTTGGATTGTGTTAATCGCGTTTATATGCTGGCTGCGCATTGTTGTTGTTTTTCTTAAATTGCTTGGATGCCTTTTCTTGAATGTTAATTAAAATAACCGAGATGATCCCCAAAGGCGCAGAAGTCGCCTGAATTCTTAAATTCCAGCCGCGTGCACCCAACAAGTGTCTTGGCAACATTTCACCCCCAGCAACATGTTGCTTAAACTATTCCGCCCGCAACATTTAACACAGCCCAAGATAAATAGCTAATTTAAGGGATTTGAGTTGAGTTGAATTCGGGCTGGCCATGGGCCTTGGCAACATGTTGCTGCAGTTGGCTGATTGTCTGTCGATTATTTCAGCCGAGCAATTTCTCTTGTTTTGCGGATTCTTGTCGTGATTTTTCAACACTCGAACATTGCCTGCCACAATGTCTGCTGACGCAAGATGTGCAAGACGAGCCAAGAAAACCGACCGTAAAATGCTCTTCGTCGTTGTGAATAGGAAACATGATAAAGATTCAGATTGGCGGCCGTCGGGAGTGACTCACGCCCACCGGGAAGAGTATGAAAAACGAGCCCATAAAACAAACAACAAATGGGCAGAGAGGAAAAGCGAAACGAACGTATAAATTAATTCCGTACATATTGATGTTTATATAGTTTTTCTATTCTCTTTGGCTGGCGGTTTATTTGGGATCCATTGAATTTCCGTTTCATTGAATTTCATTAAGCATTTTCTATAATTAAAACCGCCGCCGCTGGCGACGGATCGTCGCGTCCGTCTGACTTCTGTGCTTGACATTCATTTGGGTAATTCTGTTACAATTTTTTCGACGTCGGTTACATCAATTTTCGTCGCTTTGTTTATGTTAATTGCATTGCCAAATGGACTAATCGGCTGTGCCTTTGAAAGCGTTTAAGATCGCCAGACGGCCCAACTCGATTACGAAAAGGAAAATCGCATTAGCCTCCGTCGGCTAAATGAAGCGATTCTATTTGCTGGCCACCCTTTCCCACGGGCTAATTCACACGTGCTATTTTCTAATGGTTCCATTCTCCGGCTGTGTGTGGGTGGATGTCGTTGTCATATCAATTAACTGAAATTCTTCCTGAAAATGCTAATCCAACGAGCTGCGTAAAATTGACTTTCAAATACCCCGAAGTTCTTTGGAAATTTTCACTTTACCATTGGATTTTCCACCCGGCTGATTCCAGTGCCCTCGTGTGTGTTGGTGTGTTTGTGTGGGGGGAAGACAATTTTCTGGAATTGCTCGTAAATTGCATGTTTATGGCAACGGAACAGAGAACGGCAAGTGTTCCCCGGAATTCCACACTTTACCTGGTGGCTGTGTGGCTGCCGGGAAATCGCCTACTAACCAACATCTGCTAAATGCTAATAGAATTTCCCGGGAGCTGCCCGCAGCCCTTAAAACTGCGCTACACTTTTAGGCCCCTTTAAATTTCAAAGGTCAAGCGACGTGTGAGCAGTCGGGTGTGTGGGCCTGGTTAATATGCAGGCCGCCAGCTTAGTTAGAAATTAGCATAATTTATGATTAGACACTTCGGGGCTCCGTGATTTCTGCAGTAATTTGGCGGCCGCAGTCGCCTTAGATTGGGCCGGGTCATAAGCATTTAATTACAAATATCTTCACAGGCCACCGGACACTGTGTAATTTTCATGTTAATGCCAGATTAGGTGGCGTGTGTCCGTCCGCCCGGTCAACCTGTTGCCCCCAAGTGTCACGGCCGAGACATTTGATGGGCCGTCGCTCAATCGCCCACCCAGCTAAGCTAGAGCCTTGAGTTGGCCCAGGATGGCGGTGGGGCCGGGCCGAGGTGGCTGGGCTGGCTTGTGGTTGCCAGCCGCAAATTGAAGTCTGCTTAGGCGTTAACTGCTTAAATCGGCAATAATGACCCACGCCAAGCACAGCCCACAAATACGCAAAATAAATCACCTCCGACAAAGGCACAGTGGGCCGGGCAGCTCTTAAACGGGGTAGAAAGAAAGCCTCGATTAATGTGGGGTTAGAAGTGGCCTTTCAAATTTTCTCTTTGAGTAATTTCCCTTGAAAAACTCTCAGGATTATCTGGATTAGTATTATTGTCTAATTGTGTGGTTGAAAAATCCGTGAAATCTTTTTGCTTTTTAATCAGAAGTTATGGGGGTTCCAAGTTAACTAACAGTGAATCCTTTTGACGGGCAAAGCCGGGTCCAAAAAATTCTTAAAAATTCCCTCTACCTCTGCTTTGAAGTCTGAGTAGAAAACTTCTCTCTTTTTTTGAAAAACTCTTATGCTTATTTGAACCTTAACTATGATCTAGTTGTGTGATTGAAATATCAACAAAATCGCCACTTTTTAATCAGATGCTTTGAGGGTTCCAAGTTAACAGACAGTGACTAATTTTCTTTGAAAAACTCGCATGCTTATTTGAAATTAAATTGTGTGGTTGAAAATGAACAAAATCATCGCTTTTTAATTAGCAATTATGGGGGTTCCAATTTTACAGACAGTGACTCCTTTTCACGGGGAAGGTCAGGTCCGAAAAATTCTTAAAAATTCAATCCACCACTTTTTTGAGGTAAGACTAGAAAATTTCTTTTTCTTTGAAAAATTTTATGCTTATTTGGACCTAACCTATTTTCTAATTGTGTAGTTGAAATATCAACAAAATCTTCACATTTTAATCAGAAATTATAAGCGTTCCAAGTTAACTGACAGTGAATCCTTTTTACGGGGAAGCTCGGGTCCCAAAAATTCCCTCTACCACTGCTTTAATTTCTGACTAGAAAACTTCTTTTTTTGGCCCACTGTGTGGAAATATTTTGGGGACTTGAAAAGTTTTTGTAACCCGGCCTGTCAGCCGCACCACGAACCGTTTTAATGGGCCCTGACGGGCGGCTTCGGTCGTTGGCAAATTGATAATTAATATTTAATTTGCATTTATTGATTTTGAAAGGCCGCCCACAAAGCCCCGCCAGCGGTCTGTCTAGTTGGCTTATTGTTTATTCGGCGCTTGCGATTTTTTTGGCCAGTGGGCGGCGCCTGGAAACTGACTGCCTAATGAAGTCCCCACGCACCTGCGGCAGCTGCGCTCATTCATCTGAAGTCACGCACGAGGCCAGGGCACATGTGGTATGCGAAATGAAGTTGAGGAAAGTTTAATGGCGGTCAATTTCGTGGCTTTCTTGTCTACAAATTTTAATAATTTAATGAGCTGGCCGTTTAAGTTGATGGACGCACGCGGCGTATGCGCAATATTAAATCTTGCCGGCCGCCCATTAATCACATGTTGTGGTCCACAGTTTTTGGGGCAACTTTAATGCGATTTTAATTGTCTGCCAGGCCCCTGCCTCCGCCTCTGCGTGGTGTTTTCTTATCAGCCGCCCATTAAAGTCGTCCAGCCTGCGAATAAAAATGGCGCCGGCAAATTAAAAATGCCCGGGCCGCGCGAAATGAGTTAATTAATTTTCCCAGGACCAAGTTGCCGCCGCGGCGCCCTTTAAAGTAATTTCGGCCTGGGCATATTTCATTTTTGTTGTTCTACCCCCGAAAAAAGAGTTGCCGCCCAAATTGACAATAAATCAACTGATAATGTCAACACGCAGCGCCCGGTAATCGCGCCCCGCTCGACACAATCAGCCAGTCAGTTTCGGGATGTCGGCAACTTTTTCAATTTGATTTTGGCTTTGAAATGCCCGCGGCCAGGCAGAGGAGTCCGTTGGAAAGGTTCTATTGGAATTCGAATCAGACACAAAAAAGGGAATCTCGGCTTTGCTTAGAGCTACAAATATCGATTGGCTTCGGCTACTTCTGGCCGCTCTGCTCGATGACTGCGCGGATTTTGTCAAAGGCCGATTCCAGGCTCTCGGTGAACTGCTTGCCGTCGGCCTTGTCCTTGTACGAGGTGACGATGGCCCCCGCAAAGTCCTTCTGGATCGAGTACCTAACAAAAAAGAGCAAAATTAAACGATCAGAAGCAGAGAGAATCACCCGTCGTCTCACCCAATGCCCAGGCCATCCTTGACCACAGGGCCGAAGGAGCCAGCCAGCAAGGCATCGCTGCTCAGCGTGGAAGAGCTGATGATGTTGTGGTTGACCCGCCGGTAAGCCTCAGTCTCGTAGAGCTTGGGCAGCTCCAGGCCCTCCAGCTGGGCCGTGTGCTTCAAAGCGAACAGATGCCGATCGAAGCCCTGGCCCATGGCAGCGTCCTTGGTCAGCTGGCCGTGGACCGAGCTGCATTTGTCAATCATCGAGCGCAGCTCCTGGGCGCCGGCCCGCTTGGTGGAAGGCTGCATTATGGCCTCGCAGAAGGCCATGGTGGCGGCCGTGCAGGGCCGCATGGTCTCGGTGCGGCCGTGGCGGAAGGCGGCGGTGCTGCAGGACTCGTAGGTGCCGACGTAGTGGCCGAAGGCCTGGCGGTAGGCCAGCTGGAAGGACAGCTGGATAATGGAGTCGGGGCTGAGGCCGAACTGCTTGCAGGTGCCCTTGTTGAGGTGCGGGTACTTCAGCAGGTGCAGCTGGAGGCTGTCGACGATGGCGGTGTTCTGGGCGCAGGCCGCGGCCACATTGGCGCGGGTCTTCTCGTCGAACTGGAAGTTGATCGAGCGGACATTGCTGTCGTTGGAGTTGGTGGGCGTGGCCACCGTCGCAGAGTCGACATGCGGATGCTCCAAGGTGTCCTTGTAGATCTCGTTGAAGTAGCGCAGGACGGCCACTCCGTCGCCCCAGGAGTGCTCGAAGTTGACGGCTGCCGTGCCGTCGGCGCTGACCAGCAGGGAAATCGACTTGTCGAACCAGCGATTGTGGGCCTTCCCAGCCAGCAGATGCTTGAGCAGCGGCTCTTCTTTGCCGTCCACGTAGCTGCCCTCCTCGGGGGTGTCCAGGCAGACGCAGAACAAAGCGGCATCCACTTCGCGTTCCAGGAGATCAGCGTTGTTGAGGTTCGAGACAAAGTGGGCTCGGGAGCGGGCCCAGTCATCGCGCTGGCCGGAGGTGAGGACGCCCAAGGGCACCTCGGCGGGCTGGCGCTGTTCATCCAAGCGGTGGACAGCCTGCAGGCGGCCTAGGATGACGCTGGGGCTCTCGATGTAGCCGCTGGCGTCCAGGACATTGACTGCATAAAAGTGGCCGCGTTTCATCACCACAATGTGCTTGGATTGGGGGGACTGGACGAGCTCGTCCTTGCCCAACCGGGGAATGCGGGAAGTGCCGAACAATCGGCTGTACTGGCTCATGTCGAGCGGGAAAGCCTTGAAGGCGTAGGAAGCGTAGGTGGCGAAGGCTTTGGGGGCCACGGCCATCCAGCGCCGGTAGCTGGCCGTGTCCGACTTCTTGGCGTTCATGTGGTAGACTTCAGGCTCCAGCTGATCTGCTTGCAAGGAGCGCCAGAACCGCAGCGAACTAATAATCAGATTCGTGGTTCTAATCAGCTGATCTTGGTACTGCGGGCGGGGGTCGGGCTTCCAAACTAGCAGGGGATTGTAGTTCAGGGGCAGCGGCACCCGATCACTGAGGTACATGTCGAACCTGCGGGAGAATCGAGTTAGTTTTGAGGCTAGTGGGTGACCTTTGACCTACCAGGGCTGGGAGATGTAGCTGGTGTGCTTGTTGCTCTGATCGCTTAGCTTCAATTTGGCGTGCAGGTCCATGCCGATGCCCTGCTGAAATTCGTTGATAATTCGCTGCGTTTCGCTGAACTCGGCCGGGGTCAGGAACGGGGTCGTCACGGCGGCCAGAAACCTCTCGCAGGTCTTTTCCAGCAGCGGTATCGGCAGCCGGGGCAGAGATCTCTGGAAATACATGGTCGGCAGCTTGGAGCGCTGAAGGTATTGGTAGTGGCCGCCATGCGTGGTGGTTGTGGTGGCGGTGCGTGTGGTGGAGGCTGTGACGGCGCTGACACCGCCGCGAATATGTAAATTTAGTTTTAACATGCTAAATGCAAAGGGAAAGGCAATTGTTTGAAATTATATACGCGCCGTCGGTCACAAAGTCCAAGCGAAAACCGCAGACAACAACAAACCGAGACGTTGGAACTGCCAACTCGGCAATTTCACTCAGCTGATCACAGCTGATCGCGCTGCCGCTGGCTGATAGGTGGCAACTCTGGGACTCGATAACGTTTGGCGCCAAACATCGAAATTCAAATGCGCTTTCTACGCGGGGTGGTTTTTCACTTTTCTTTGTCTGGCTTACCTTTTGTTGTTTTCTGAAAAGCGTGAAACTTCCGTTCTCGTTTTGCAAGGGGCGGCTGGGACGGGCTGGTCAAGTGGCAGCCACAAAAGACCACGAACAGTCGCCGTTGTCCGGTTTCAAGTACAAATTGCAAAGAGAAATTTATATTTGTACAAATGCAAAAATATGTTGAGCTCTTGCCATAAAATTTTTATGCTTTGTTGAATTTAACGAGCATCGATTTCCGACACCTCCACAGGAAATAAACCCAAACTTTGTGCGTTCAACCCGTCAAATTAGGAAAAGTGCTGAAGGGAATCCGTCCCCCTCCCCACCCTTCCCCCAGATCATCACCCCATTCATATTTGCATAAGAAACGCAAAAGAAACAGACGCTCCTTCGGTTGCCGCCGCCTGGCGCGTTGCCTGCAATGTAATTGGCCAAAGTGAAATTGCGTTAATATTTAACAAGCCAGTGGAAGTGCAAACGCCACGGATACGAAGATGCGAATGCCAATCCCTTTGACCCCCAAAGGAATTGCGTGGGGAACCCAAAGATCACGGTGTCTTTTGGGTTGTCATCGCCGGCTGAAGAGGAAAGTTGCCAATTGTGTAATTTGCGTCGATTTGAATCGATGACATTCATTTAATTAAGCTCGGTAATCAGTAAATTCGATTGAAAATCAAGTCATAATACAATTTATTTCCCTATGGCTGGCCGCATCGTGGCTGCGAAATAATCAAGCTTTATGATTCGATTAATCTGAGCCGCCATTCACAATTAAATCCTGAACACCTGAAATCTTGCGCTGGAAAACTCTCAACTGTCAGCGGCAGTCGACGCAAATCAGAGAACTCGACAATTGAAAAACCCGTCAGAGTTATTTGCTGAATTAAATTTTAGACCGCCCGCGAATTCCAGCACGCGCGGGTCACCCAGAAATTGCAGGTTGCAGGACGTAATAAAAAAAAAAAACAAATTTGATTCCAGAGGAAATTAAATCTGCTTTCGTGGGGTCCCCGGCTTTGACGGTGTACAAAGAACAAGAATTTTCCATTTCCATTTTGTTTGCCCACTCGAGCGAGCAAAGCAACATCACAACTAACTTTTCCCCGAAAAGAAAACTCAGCCACTCGGAGGCGTTTGGTTTTGCCACGCGGCTGTCAAGTGAGCTCATCCGAGCCGACTTATGGGATTGCACTCCGACCTTTCGCAATTCCGGCTCAACTTTGACCTAGACAGCGACCCCAGAGGGCCGCCGAAAGAAGGTGACGGCCTGGCTTTGCCCTTAAAATAAATCACCTTTGTTCGAACGCCAGACTCATTCATTAGGCATTCATAATCACAGCTGGGAAGGCCGTCCAGCGTCCCGACCCTCGAGTCGGTTAAGGCCAAGACGGACTAAAATCGTCCAAATGTTCTGCCAGCTGCCGGCACAACCGGGCCAACAATTTGCATATGGATGAGCCTCATCAACTGCCGGCCCCACCTCCGGGCCGAGTTGTTAAGCTCCGACGGTAACAAGATTAAAAAGCTAAATCAAATGTAAGCAAAAGCAATGAAAGCCGAACGCCGAGACGTCGACGGAAGGAAGACGGAAATTCCCGGCACTTTTTGCGGCTTTGCTTGTTGACATTCGGCCCCCTCGAGGTATTTTCGAGACTGAATTCAAATTTAATTGTGATAAAGCGGCAGGCCAAAGACAAAGGCCCAGTCCGGCCGTAGGCGCCTCGCAATTAACTCGGACTTTGGGCATTTGTCATTTTTAGTGCAATTCAATGCACCCCGACGCTGAACTCCGTGTCAACCACCGGGCAGCGTCGCATTGCTTATTAATTTATGGACATTGAAGAAGAGAAGACAAATTACCAAAAAGTCACCCGGAGCAGCTGGGCAAGAAAAATCTAATTAATGTGCGACAGGAAGAGACGGTGGCCCCCGCGGGTCAATGTCATCTGAAGAGCCAATCGATGTGAACGAACGATGGCAAAATTATTTCTTTTTCAAGTT
This sequence comes from Lissocephala sabroskyi, assembly GCA_037075105.1. Classification (NCBI taxonomy): domain Eukaryota; kingdom Metazoa; phylum Arthropoda; class Insecta; order Diptera; family Drosophilidae; genus Lissocephala; species Lissocephala sabroskyi. The sequence continues at coordinate 18,095 of JBAMCP010000329.1, read as the reverse complement.
GTTTGCTTTGGCTGCCCAGAGATTCGCCAACATGACGCGTCCTCTGCATAAAATTATAAAGCAACAAAAAAATTAAGAACAACCGCACTAAAAAGGAAGGGAAACGCTCAGCAGCCCACACAATTAGCGGCCGTTTAGTTCTGTACGTTAATTATGCCATTATAATGCCGGCCAGCTAACGGTACACATAAATAAGTCTGCCGGCCTCCCCCCACCCAAAACGAGTACACCGACCAAATTAGGAAAACAACTAAAGCTTTGTGGGCTTCTCTCCAAAGCAGAACATCAGATGCCCTCAAAAATAGAAGATAATGGGAACTTTATCATCTTGAAAGAGGATTCAGTAGAATTTTACATTATAATACAAATTATTTAATTGGGAAATTTATATAGTCTTAAAGACTTAAGCAATCTAAGATAAGAGAAGATAAGAAATCTTTATTATCAAGAAAAAAGGATTAAGAACAATTTTACATTATAATACAATGCATTGAAAGGACTGAAAACGATTTATAAAGATTTGAATATTTAAGCAATCTAAGAGGCGAATATATATTCTGTATAAGGCTGCAAGAGCAACTTCAAGATGTTATTTAGTCTGGACTGCAATGCCTTAAGAGTCTTAGGAATCTAAGCATTGAAAGGATATACATCGATTTATAGCGATTGAAGGGATTCGGGGATCTAAGCGGTGGATATGTAATCCCTATAAGACTTTAAGAGGAATTTTTAGACGTTGTTTAGTCTGGACTCCAATTGGAAGTTAATGGAGGTCCAATTTAAAGTCTTTAACGCCTAAAAACAATGCTCTCAGAATCTCAGGAATCTAAGAAGGAAAGAAATCCTTCTTAAAGCAACCAGAAATTGTCTCCAATGATCCCTAATCTCTCATTCAATTCAACTTGAATGTCAGTTTCCAGAAAATCTCAAGAATCTAAAAAGGAAAGAAACCTCCACCAGATATTGTCTTCAGTGATCCCTAATCTCCCATCCAATTCCAGTTGAAATCTAATCAAAAGAAACCCCAATACAACTTTAAGTTGAATTTAAAGAGATAAACGACGGGGATAATCGAGGGATAACGAACCGCCCCCTTTGGCAAATCGACTGGGATAGTGAAGTGTACCAACTGCCCCAATTACATTGTAAGAAAGACGGAAGCCAGAGGAGCGGGGGGTGCAAGGAGGCGTATGTAAATGCGTGCGGGCAAATTGGAAGGATGAGAAGGCAGATGACGATAGCGATGATGATGATGATTTTCTTGGAACAGCCTACAAATTGCCATGCTTTGTGTTGTTTCATTTCTTTTAGCTGGGGGACGGGGGCAGCAAGAAATCATTTTTCAACCTGGCAGCAGCCCCGCACACAAAGAACAAAAATAAACAGCAATTTTCAGGGGACGGGTGCTGGTGGCATTAAATCGGCATAAAGTCAACGAGTCTGAATTTTTCGGCAGGAAGTCGACGTCAGCCGACATGTGAGCCATCAGGCAGTTGGCCTTTTGTTTGTGGTAAATTCGCGTTCCGTTTTGCAACTGCAGAGCAGAGCCTGCCGCATTCGGAGTTGCCCCAAGCTCTTGGATTAGACAAGGGGCCGGGGGATTCCCGTTAGCGGCCATAAAGTGAATTGAATTGTTTCTTAGGGTTCTCGCTTGGTTCGGGCTCTTTGCCTTTGTTGTTCGCGTGCTTCCAGGCATTTTAACAAATTTTTATGGTCAGCAATTAACAAGTTGAGACCGCGACCCCAATAAGTAGGCAACACTTTCTGCCCTCTTCTGTGTGGCGTGTCTGGGGACATTAATCAAGCGCGGCGGCTGCGTGGGCCCGTTTCGTTCGCTCGGTGGAGGAGGCTCAGTTTTAATGGCCTTTAAATTGCCTGCCACACGGCAAACCGCATTCGCAATCGAAACGAAATCAAAGCGAAAGGAAATGGCCCTCCCCCGGCGTCTCGTCAATTGTGATGAAGTTTACTGGTCAAATCCTAAATTTAGAAATTGCACACTACAAACCGGCGACGTGGGGACGCCGGTTTGGTTCTCTAATAAAAACCATTTGATATTTTGGGGTTCTTAATTTGTAGGTCCATTTGTTTGCCGAGGCTCAACTTGTCCGGTTTTTATTTTCTCTGAGCGACACGCAGTTTGTCATTTTGTGTGGGGAATTTTATTTCAAGCGAATCAGAATTTTAAGCCCTCACAAACAGCAGCATTCAATGACTGTCCAGTTGCTCCACAAATGAAATTCCAACTGTCGACCGGAAGGACGGAAGGGCGTGGAAGGGAAGCGACGCTCTGCCTGGCAAATGAAACCATTTGGGAAAATTTCACCAGCCGTCCTTTCTTTTCGAACAAGCAGTCCTTGAAAATTGCATTTCCAACAAAAAAATCTAACTGCTTGTGTTTTTCATATTTTACCAAATTTATTTACTGCCAGCTGCAACCTCCTCCCGCCGGCGCGCCACTTAATTTCCGGGGAACTTCAGATAAATCTGCCCAGAGAATTGAATGCAATATTGAAATGCAATAAAATGTTGCCTGGAATTCCGTACTCGCCCTGCTGGGCTATCGCATTTATTTGCATACGTTTACCTGGGCACACACTCCACATTTCCTTGTATTTATTTAGCCGGCCATTGAGTGAGCCAAAATGCCTGTCAGAGATTTCTGCTTACACTTGTCAAGGGCGGGCCTCGGATGTCCTGGCGATGCACTCACTTTGCATGCAAATTGACTGGCTACGATTGACAGCTGGTAAATGAGACGCTGGCCGGCAAACCGAAGGGCCTATCGATCCAGGAGTTCCCCATGTTTCTCTTCTTAAACTCAGTCAGCTAAATAATTGATTTCTCCTTGGCTGCGAGAAACAACAACTAGGACTCGTCGAAAAGTGCATTGTGTGCTGGCTGGCCACCTACGAGTGGCGGTAACTCAGATGTTTTGAGGGTCCTTCGGCAAACTAACTGCCCCACACACACGCAGTCACGTAATCGTGGAATTTGCGAGTCTGGTTTGCAGACTGCCAACGGCAGTCGCTGAGTTGTTTGCCCGCCCGGAAAGTGGAGGTATTTGCATTAACTCCTAGCTACCCTGGAAGCCTTGAAGGTTTTAATATTCCTCAGGTTTTTTTCACCGTTCATTTGCACTTTAAATGCGATGCTGAGAGGCTCAGAGCAACTAAAGGGCGTGTACAGTGCCTGGAGCTTAGTGCTAATTCCCAGGGAGCTCGGCACGCAGACAGCAGTGCCTGCGAGCGCCATTACGCATGAGTAAGTTGGGCGAAATTAAAAGCAACAAAACAGCGAGCACAAATAAAATAAAGAGCCAGCCAGCGGCTTTAAGTGCAGCTACCGAAATTTCAAGTTCCAACTGTAAAAATATAAAATGGCGGACGGCAGACCCGCGGCCGCGTCACGCCCTCCAATTACTCAGGCTGCGGCCAGGAAACTACCATTTTCATTCACCTGTTGGCCAGTCCAATCCAACTGGCCGACAATGGCGTGGCCGTCACATAGTTTCATGGCTGGGCGACTGTACTTCCGGTGGCATTGTTTCGAAGGCTGTGCGTGCGGCCAAGCGGACGCCGGAAGTGCTTTTCATATTTTCACACACACAGGCGGCAGCATTGAGAGATCTAAACTGGAATCTCATTCGTTCTTGGTCCTTCGGCCTTCTACTCGCTGCTTAGCTCTTGACTTGTAAACGGGCACATTTTGTTGGTTAAATCAACGGATTTTCCTTTCATTCAACGAGATAAAGAGTGGAAAGTCCTGGTTTTTTGCCTCTTGGGCGGTCTGTGCGGGTGTTGCCATAAAAAACAACGGCCGTTTTGCAATTTGTCTGTCGAGGCGAAAAAACCAACTGAAGCGCTGTAAAGACAGCCAATAAATTACTTATTACGCAAAGCCCCTTCAGGCAAAAGGCGGTTCGGCTCGGTGATTTGGTTGCCGCGGCGGCTGAGATCCTGGATCTCCAGATCCTATGGCCGTGCGGTTTTAGCGCCTTCGATTTGACGTCGGGATGGCGTGATGGAATTTGTGTTTGAGATTTGATTGATTTACTTGGACAGACTGGCGGAAATTGGCGTGTGCTTGAGTTTAATGCGATTTTCATTGACATCCATCCTCAAAACTTTTAAATGAACATCCCCGAAATGTCCATTTGAATGCCCAAGCACCGTCACGCACGTGCCCGCCCAGCCCGGCCCACTTGCCTTTGATCAGAGAGCCAGTCAAACATATTAACTCTATTAAGCCCAAGACAATTTTGCTAATATGGCAAAAAAACAACACAAACAATCGACCGTTGCCGGGGGTCGCACACACGAACTTGTCAATTCCCGATATCTTTTGTCTCGCAGACTCACTTCTGTGTGCGTGTGTGCAGGCGTCTGTGTGATTCGCTTGCTTAGTGTAGCATACTTATCGGGGCCCTTCTCAGAAGCGCTTGCCAGCCTGTCTGCCCCGCAAAATATAACAAATATTTGACTGTGGCCATGAGAGCGACTCGATAAACATCGATTTGTAGCCGTCAGTCGGATCTCACTGCAGGTGCTGAAGGAATTGATGATTTATGCTCTAATTCCCTTTGGGAAAATTGCACCATTTAAAATACATTTGAGTCAGCAGCAGAATTTCACTCGTAACCTTTGATTAAATCACTTGCAATTGTGATTGCGTTGCTTAATCCGATTTGTGCCTTAATTGTGAAATTTTGATTGTTATTGATTGCCCAGTCGGTCGGTTGTTTTCTTGGCCCGACTGGAGCAATGAATTGAGCACTTAAAATATTTATTTTTAATTTAACGGAGCCCGCTCCCCTCAAGGAGCCCAGCAAGCCGTTCTCATTGCATATTTATCATTGTTACAAACGCTCCAAGGGGTGGGCAAAATTGACTTTGCGTCTCCACCTCGCCCCTGAGAACAGCATGTGAGTGCCTCTGGTGGCCGGCAACCGGCGACCGGCAACGACCGGCGTCGGTGTCATCAAGGTGAGCAAAAACAAATGGCATTGTATGACAATTTTGCAGTCGTTGTCGTCGTGTGTGGGCGGGTGTCCTTCGCTCGAGTGCGGGTAATTTATCAAGCCAGAGCCTGGAGTTTTTGTTTGATGAATTCGGGCGCTAATTTCAAGCCCCGCCCCCGGCTAACCGATGTGTGACTAACGAGCCGACGCCAGCGAGCCTGTAGTTCCTTAAATTTCTCCTTTATAATTTAAGCTGGCACGGACTATGAAAGCATAATGCCGATGCTGGCCGTCCCAGAGTGGCGAGTGGAATGTAAATTGTATGTACAAACACATAAAGAGCTTTCCAGTTTTCATGGGCCTGCAATAAAATCGAGACAACGAAGATGGGGGAAGTGTCCTTTTCTTATGCGAGCTTTGAATGGGAATCAGCTCGGACCGGCAGGCCCATCCACTGGCCGATAAGAAAGAGGAATGGGAGCTGAGCTCAGGGCACACAAAAGAAAATTTATTGTCAGCCAACACAAACAGCAAATGTGCATTAAAAAATATTGCCAACCAGGCGACTGAACGGAAAATCAAAGAAAATACGCGCATCGGTGACACAAACAATTAAAGACGCACAGGCGAATCCACGGGACTTTGAAAGGCCTTAGTGGACAATAAAGGAGAGTGAAGTCGGCCAATTAATAGGAACTCTCGTCTTGGGCTATCAGCCGGAATTTCATTATTTTAATGCTCTAAATGAATTATCCGCAGCGGCCCAAATCTACTCCGTCGAGGGGGGCCGCGGCCATCAAAAGTAATGGGAACATTGACTGTCAAGCAGCCGCTATTGATTAGCTGACGGACTGACGAAAGTGACTGTCGGAGGACGGCAGATAAGCACGTGATTTTGCACCCAGTCGATGGGTCTGCCGCTAAGTTGGCCATAAACTTTCGAGCTGCAATTTTTATTCGATTTGTTCACAAAAAAAACTGACTAGTCCTGGGGAGCCAACCGCCTCGTCTACTTTTCCGACACGTTTTGGAGTAGCAAAAAGTACTGCCCGCTGGTCTTCACCATCTGTGTGGGGGAGAGATGAAATACTGTCGCCTGTTTTGTGGGGCTGCTGCTTACCACCATCAGCGTGGGCAGGGACATTTTGGTGAACCAGGATACGTCGAGATTCATTGAACGATTCGTTCGCATTATCATCATTCTGATAAGTTGCCTGAACTCGCGTGATTCCTGCTGCCAGCCGCACTCATAGAAGGCCAATGGCATCTGCTCGCTCTGCAGGCACGAAAGGGTTAAAAGAAGGATTTCAAAAGACATCTGCTCAACCTACAGCTGTTGAGAATTGCTGGCCATTATAGCAGTAGATGACGATTTGATAGCCGGCAGCCGCTAGGTACATTACCATTCGCATGACAATCGTTTTGCTGGTGCCCTGAAAGGCGAATCGTGGTCAATGCCAATGGAATTGACAGAATGTTTGACATTACCAAGCCAATGCTCATTTGAAAAAGCACGAGGCCCCAGCAAAAGAGGCTGAGCAGGAACTGCACCACTATCATGTGTCGGAAGCAGTTGTTGACCTCCACAGCGAATCTGTGAGCAGTGGGAAAGTCAATGCCACCCTGAATGAGATACCCTTGGGCGGCCCACTTACTCGGTGACACGTTGGAATTGCTGAATGCAATAGCGCAAGTATTCAAGGCGCCGCGCGGGCGGCACCCGCGGGGAGGTGGCATTCCTCACCAGGTGACTGAGGGATCTCATCAGGCCGACGCTGTGTAAACAAATCACAATGAAGAAAACATCGAAGCCCACAGCGCCTGGGGGTAGATGCATTAATTTAACGATTCGATTCGCTGGCGGGTGTGACTTACACATGGCCGAGATGTAGACTGCACAGGTTTCGAGCCACATTTGAATGTGGTAGTAGGGAAAGGCCATGCCCTTGTCCTGCCATTGGGGATAGAGCGATGGATAAGCTGAAACGGCCGCCCCGCCCCATAAATTTCGCAGATGGATTGATAGGAAAATAAACGACCGTGCAACTCACGCAGAATTATCTCAAAGTGGCCATCTGGAATGGTGTAATAATGATATAGATTCACGGCATAGGAATTCACATAGTAATTGCTGAGAATGGCCACACAGCAGAACAGATAGAAATACAATTGACGGCGCGTGCTCGTCCAGCACTCCAGCATGATCCTGTCCACCTCCTCGCGCAGCTCCTCGGCCACCGCAAAACCTGGAATGTCATAATGCCGGAGGTTAATTCTTTCCCCTCCATGTGTGTGGGTATGTGTGACAAAGACCAGCTGAGAAAATGTCGCATTGCTGGAGGAGCTCGTGGCAGCAGGCCCGCTTTAGAAGGATATAAAATTTGTGCTGAGCAAAGAGAAAGTAAAACATTTTCACCACCGACATGGCCGTCTGGAACATCGTACTAATGGTCTGGTGAAAAGGAAGGCAAAAGATTAAACAATTCCTATAGAAGGCGACTTTAACCACCTCCCCAATGCTGGGTATGTCGTCCAGATAGCGCACCATCAGCTGCCAGTGGCCATAGAAGGACGCAATGCTGCTTACGTTGAGGATGACGTTCCATCTGTAAATTTTAGTCCTCTTGGCAAATGAATACATTTAAATTGACACTCGTATGTGCTCACACTTTGAAAGCGGTGCCAAGACGCGAGGGCTTCATTAGATTGACTCCCAGTGTGTAGTTGACGTAGATGAGGACACGGATGCAGTGATAGTTGCGTGCCTTCAGCACGGCGGCTTCTTGTGGCGACAGCATTGCTGCTAATTGGCTGTCGCTACGCTTAATCAGGCGTTTATAAAGTAATTAATTGAGTGGTATTTGGTGTGGCTTTAATTATGTAGGAGTCGAGTTGGTGGCGTTGCCAACCGCACTACCGGTGGTGGGCGTCTTTGGTTAATTTTTGATGTCACTCGCCGTGGGGGAACTGTCACGCCCTCTTACGTGTGCGTATGCCACACATGTAGCTATGGAGTTCAGCTCTCAGCATTTAATTAAGGACAAAATCAATGAACAAAGGAATGTCGAGTGCATACCCCAAAGGGTATCAGAATTCAAAGTGCCATGTAATTGAATTTGTTGGATGAGAACGACGGAGTTTATGGAAACTTTCCGAGGGAATCAGTTGCAACCAAGACTGAAACCAGTTAACGTATTGGGAAAGACTTTTCCAACACTGTTTATTGTTCTACTCCCGTTACCCTCGCTACTTTTAGCCAAGACAACAACTAGGTTCAGTAATAGGGTGCAGAAATTCCCTTCGTTTTATACCCCTTAGTGGAGACAAGCACCTGTTCCCTTTTAGCGCGGATCCCAACCAACTTTAAGAATAAAAGCCACTTTTTGGTTTTTGAAATTTCGCTCAATGGTTGTCGTTTTATATATATTTTCATGACATTGTTTCTTAATCGAATGTGTGGTTGGTTTATAATACGTCTTTAATGAATTGTTCTCAACGAATTTATTTCCATTTTGCGTTCACTTTTTGCTGATTTACAATCGACCGTCGTTCCATCAATAGACTACGTTTTTAAAATTTACATATTGTTAAGTAAATAATTTGCTTTATAATATCGTAATAAATATTAGTAACATATTTTTGGTTTGGTTTTCTCGATTCTCTCTGTAATTTGTTAATGCGTGTCTAGCGTATTGTTTTCTTTAAAAAAACCGTTTAGAAAAATAGTAACAATTTAAAATCAAATGATTTTGTATATAAAAATTGCAGTGCTTTTGGTATTCGAACTGAAGAGGCTATAACACGAATAAATTTGCACACACGGCTATTCAATTCTGGGAAATAATATTTACAAAAGACTTTTTTAGGTTAACTTAATGCGAAACTTGGAATGTGGCCAGTGCTCGAAAAATTGTTTAGAAAATCGAATGCGGTTTTATAAAAAATCTCTAAGGAATTCCCATCGGAGTTATCTATAAATGGCTGCCTATAATTCACCAAAAATTCTCTCTCTATATATTCGTAAACGGATCATAAATTCAAAAGCGGACCTTGAGACTCCAAAACGTCTCATACAAAACTGATTCGAATTTACACTGTATGGTCGTCGGTGTGGACTGTGTGGTCTTTGGGTTATGTGTGTGTGCTGAGGAATGTTGTGATTCTTGGGCGATTTAAAGTGAATTCGTAATCTTTAGTGATATGTTTCTAAGAGGCTAGATTGCGTTTTAAGTATTTATATCTTTTTATCTGGCAAGCCTGTACGTATATTTCCAAAAGCAGCTTAAATATTTTATTTCTTCGTATTTCTGCGGGACCCTATAAATGTGATTTTAATTGGAAGTGCTTAATAAATTTGACCTAATTGCGTAAGCCGAGAAATCTTGAAAAAGGGAATATCTGATTTATTAAACTTCATAGGATTCTCAAAGATATTTATATTTTCAACTGAATATGGAATGTTGTAGGGAAAAACTAAAACAAACCCAATTGTATTGTTAAATAATTGACAAGGGGTTAAGGAAATCAAACTTGGCTTGAAATCACATGAAAAACAGCTCTTCAGGCCTAACAGATTCTCTATATCTTCATAAACTCTCCTTTAACCTACACACACACACGTACATAAAAAGCTGGACTAGTGCACAATATCACTAAATGCAGGGGAAATACACGCGCTCTAAGAACAACCCAAAATCTGTAAGCTGATGGCAGGACACGGATACCACGCATATTTCCCACACTGCGTGCTCAAGAACCTTGATTAGTTTTCAACATTAAATTTACATGGCTACTCACACTGAAACGATTTTTGGTATTTTGCATTACGTACATTCACCTAAGACGCTTTCGAAACTAACAAAAATAACAGTAAACAAAACGTAATGCCTATTTTTGAAGGGATCTTAACTGCTAGATTTTGAAACAAGCACAAAGCCTTATACGAAATAACAAATGCGTTTCATTAAATATTCTTGTTCATCCTTATGATCTCGACTTCAAAATACTTTGTATATGAATATATGTGTATATATTTTAGATCTAGCATGTACGTTATTGAGTTATTGAGGAGGAAAATAGATTCTTTGTCTGCTTGTCGGCTCTACGTAGGTCGCGAATTGTATAATCTTTTGCTAACTGTTGTGTATATGTAAAGATTTATTGTACATATATCTATATAATTTCTGCGCTCTTGCATTTGAAATATGAATATTTTATTTATTCTCTTTAAATGTCTGCTGCGTCCTGTAGACTTTTAGGCTCTTCTGGTGACTCTAAGCTGAAAACTATGGCAAATGCGTTGCTTTAGAAAATGTACATTGGGCTAGACTATTTACATTTACACCGTAAATATAGCTTTATATGTGTATGTATATATCTCGAGGAATCTGATTTATCTGTGGGTGTATAAATTTGTGTTCCATGTTGTGGGCTTTGTACGGCGCTTGCGTGGCTTGTAATGCAACTAAAAAGCTTTCTGTATTCATTGATTTGTAAAAATATTCAACTCTGGCTTCAATTTAGACTAGGATACTGTTCATTGCTTTTTCATAATTCACATTCCATTTTTCGCTAACTTTGCTATCACTTTGAGTTTTGTTTGGTTTTTCTTTGTTTCTATATTTGTATAACTTAGCGTAGTCCTAATCGCTATGTTGCCGCACCCCTTGAGCCCGACCCAGAAGCCCCGCCGCTGTCCTTGTCCTGCGGCTGCAGCAGAGCGCTCTGCTCATTCGTATCGCCATTGTCCTCCTGCTCGGTGGAGCCAGCCGCTGTTGCGCCATCCTCATCGCCCCGAGTGGTCGTCAGTGGCGAGGTGAAGGTTGTTTCCGAATCTGCTTAAAACATACAAATTATAAGTATTTTCCCACAGCCTTGGGGCAACATCGAGTGTCTTTAACTAAGAGTACGGCTACGGGTGAAGCGGTAAAGCAGGTTTTGTGTCAGTGGCTGGGCCTGTGAGCGCCTTCACAGACCCCAGAGTAGTACACGTTGGTCAGATGTGTTCGGTGTACAGTTGTGCCAGACAACACTCGATTTGAACGAAAAGAAAGTAAAGCAATTTTCGTACTAACAAAATTGTCGGTTGCTCTCCTCTTGCGGTTTCTCTCGATGTTTCTGTATGTTTTGGGTGTTTCGGGGCTTGGAGGTTGTGGGATGGAAAGGAAGAGTTACTCGTCTAGAAGGCTGCATCGCAGACTGTAACTGAGGTGGGGTTGGTGGGGGAGTTGGGGGTGTTGTTGGTCAGCAGTTGCAAGAGAAAAGAAAGAGGAAATTGTTTCACAGCCAAAAGTCTGGATTACTCAGTGACGTATGCCGTGTTAGGTAAAAGATTTTGTTTTTATTTTCTTGCTCGATTGTTTCATTCTGTTGGCTGTCTACTTACCCAAGCTGCTGTCCCTGGTCTGGTTGCTGTCATAGCGACTCTCGCTGGGCACGTGGGTGGCCGAAGAGCGGGACAGGACCGGCTTGACTTGGCGCAGGGCCTGCTCCTCTGGGTAGCGGGGCGTTTGGAATTTTGTGGGTTTCGATTGCAATGTCGCAGGTCCTGAGCGTTGTTGTATTAGGGTTCGGTGCCTAAGGGGTGGTGGGGATACAGACTTAGCTAAAACTGAATGAGGTAATTTATTCGGTGAGTAATCGCTGCCAGATTCGCACTGCAAAGAAGAGATCCCTTATTAGGGCAGCTTTCGCTTTGGATAGGATGGATGAAATCTCACCATAACCGTGCCGTTGTCAGAAACGCCCGAACCTGACATATTGTCCGCTAGGAGGCGCTCGCTTTCGGGATCGGACAGGACGCGTGAGACATCAGACTTGTTTTTCAATATCGACTTGGAGCGGCGGTGATGCTCAAGGTTCGGCGAGGCATCAATCGAGTCTATCGACGACGAATGCTTGCTCTCGAATTTGGCTAAAAAAAACATTATTAGCATGAAATTCAAATGGCTCAGTCATTTTTGCTCACCCTTGGCGCCCACGTTCTGTAAGCCAAACAAATGCTGATTGATCAGTTTGGTGGCAGTGGCTAAGCTCTTGCCGGGCATGAAGCCCGAGCGCTTCTTCTTGCTGCCGCCGGCGGCAGTGCTACCCGAACTTCCCTCCGCTGGGTCCTCCCCCAACTTGGTGTCCTCGAAGCGGGCCCGCGGCTTGGCCCCGCCGCCGCTGCTCGAGATGGGCCGCATGGCCGTGAAGCTTTGCTGAAAGCGAGTCTTGCGATGCTTTGGCACTGAGTTCTCGTTCAGGCTCACGTGGCTGCCGCGCTCCTGGACATCAAAGTTCTGGTAGACATCATCAAGAGGACTAAGTCCGCCGGCGGCCACCAGATTCCTCAGTCCTGTGTCACCAGAAGCGCTCTTCTTCACCTGCGTGCGCAGGGCTCCCCCCGTGGCCGGCAGGCCCACAATGTACCCCGTCGAGCTGCTGATCCCCGTGGCCCCGGCAGTCAGGGTATTGCAATCCTTCTCCATCGGATTGATATACAAATTGTCCATGTCAATGTCCAAGGCGCAGGCCTCGTCGTTGAAGTCGGTCGTCAAATCGCCCTGCGAAAGGAACGGATGCGTCTGGCAACTGGCATAAGTGTCCGAGCTGTCCACGCTGACCAGGTCGGCATTGTTGTTGTTGCCAATGTAATTGGTGTGGTAGTTGCTGCCGAATAGCAGCAGTCCGTTGGCCCCAGCGCCCACTGTGGTCGTGTTGAAGTTGTTGTTGTAGTTGTGGTTGAAGTTGTTCGAAGAGACGCAGGGCAGGCCGAAGCGCAGGGAGGCATCGGGCGGCAGGGCAATGGTGGTGGATGTGGTGGTTCCATACGAAGACGAGGTGGACGAGGATTGTGAGATGATGGGGGCCACGGGCAGGATAATGGCCCCGCTCGTGCTGCTGGTGAAGATCAGATCGCCGCGGTCTTCGCCCGTGGACCGCACGATGGCCTGGGTCAGCTGGACTGAGGGAAGTGGAGGGGCGAGCAGGGCGTTCGCCTGCTTGGCCATGGCCATGCGCATTTCCAAGCAAATCGGCTTGTGGAAGTCGGAAGTTGGAAGCGAGACAACGCCCTCGGCATCTGTGTACTCCTTGAAGTCCTGCAAAAGGCAAACAAGCGTGTGAAATGGCTTTAAATGCTGGCCACATTCGCCGGCTGCCCGGGCAAATCAAACACTTAAAGGCCAACCTACTTGGCTTCGTTGCCCCTTTGCTGGGATGTTTCGAAATCTTTTCTGTGTGTGTGTTGTTGTTAAGGTTAGAAACTGGCTTGCCCGCTCTTTTTCGAGAGCCGACAGGCTGAACTTGTGCATTGCAAATTGTAATTGGATTAAAGATTAAAACTCGAACTTAAGGCAGACCCGAAAACATGCACGAAAGCGGCAGCTGGTCCGCGGAAATACTTCAACCAACATCAATGCGAATGCAAATGTAAATTCAAATTCAAATTAAATTTCAACTTAAGGGCTTCCGGTTGGCTTACTTACCGGCTTACCGGTCACGATTCGCACCCGCGCTCGGCCCGTCAGTGAGTCATTGGCCCTCGTCAAAGGAAATCATAATTAAAATTATAATGCTAATCAAAATCATAATTATAATACTACGCGAGCAGCAATAAACAAGGATGTATGAGGGGAAGAGAGAGTGCCAATAAAGTGGTGCAAATGCTAATTAAATTGTAAATTAATTTCGTTGTTTATTGGAATTTATTGTGTGTGTTTGTGTGGAAAAAATAAGGTATTAAGTAACATTCATTAAAACAGCTAAATAATTTATTAATGTTCTCTGTTTAAATATTTGGTTTTATAGTTTTCTCTTGCTTCGTTGTTTATTTCTCTTTGTTTCGTGCTCGACTGCCATTCGACTGTCTTGCTTAGTTGTAGGCTAATTGGGTGTGCTTATTGGTAGAAAAAACTTGATTATTTCACGAGCTTAAAACTAGACAATCGGTATAGATTAAACAATAAGTAACACATGCTTTGCTTCGCTTTAAACTTAGTTCGGATCTTAGGATCTGCTATGTCTTTCTTAAGCTTTCACGTCACACCGAATACGAGAGTATATATAGATTTAAATTAAATGTATTTATGTTTAAGAATTAAGGCTACTTTAATATTGTGGTGAATATTTTTTAAGCATAACTCTGTGTGGCTGTGGGTGGTTTGAATTTTTGCTTAGCAATCCTGATATTTTTTTTATAACCTCAAAATTAAATAAATTCTCTAAACGCTATTCCCGCGCAACGGAATACATTCGCCTTGACATCCTGTCAAACCCTTTAAGAAAAGAAATGAAAAAAAAAACATAAAGTCAAAAATAAAATCTTGCACCAATTCACATTTTCCTTTCCACAAACTGTACACTTAGTGAACTCGCACACACACACGCAGACGTTTACGCATACATACACATACGCACAGTGGGACAAAATGGAATCAAGACGGGTGCAGAGTTTACCGGCGAGTCGGCGAGTCTTAAAGATAATAAATGTCGACAATGCCCTCCTCGATCATTCGCTTGAGGGCCAGGTAATTTTTGGGCGACGGCGGGGGGCGTGCCAGTCTCTTGATGCTATATTCGCGGTCGTGAAAAACACAAATGCGATCCTGCAAAATTCACACACGTCCTTTTAAAACAACGTCACTTCGTCAAACAACTGCAGGCTCTAAAGACAACTTGGGAGCTCGGGAGTAGACTACCTCTAAATTCGAATGGTCACTTGGTTTATGTACGTTTTGAGCTGGTTAATTTAGTTAGACTCCTTGGATTAACTACAAGACAAGCAATTCAAAACTACAGCAAAGGCCAAAGCACACCAAAAGCGAGGCAACTTTCTAAGGTTAACACAAATATGAAGTGCGTGTGGTTGGTTACGTGCAGGGAGTGCGAGGTTAGCTTTTGGGTGCGAGAGTTACTGGGAAACTGAAGTTTACCTTGTTTGTGCAGAAGCAGCACTCGAACTCCACGGGCACATCCTGCTCCAGGTTATCCATGCGCTGGTTTTGCAGGTTCTCGAGCGCCACCTGGCGGCGCAACTCGGCCACTTCCTATAAATAACATGGGTATGATTTTGACATTTGTAGTGTCGTGGATTTTGGGCGGGCTTACAAAAGATACGAGTATGTAGACAAAAACGGGAATAGATTAAAGTACACATAGCACGTGGCATGCAAGAACTCTGTGGTTAACGGGTTAGTTGAGAAATAAGTGAAAAAGTTGGGCATGCGCAGTCCGGCGGAGCTCTCAGCATGCGTAAAATGTTACTCCCTAACGAGGATCTCTATTTGCTTAAGTCAAATGAAAATTTTGACGCACATAAACACAAAAAAAGGAAAAGTTCTTTAGACTTTCAAGCTCTCCAAGCATTCTGTTCCATATGAGTTGGCTTCATGGTCTTATAAATGCGCCAAAGCAGCCCGATTTGGTTTGGAACAGTGCATCAAACTCCCCACCGCGCTTTCCTTGTCCTGATCCTGGCCGTCTCATGCATAAAGAGCACCAGCCCGTACCCCGCCATGAACGACAATGCCCAAGCGATCGGTTCGGACTACGAATACATCGATATGGACGCCAACCAGGCCCTGCCCTCCGGGCTTAAGGAAGGCAGTGCCGCGTACAAGGGCCTGGCATTTGGACGCCACTTATTCGATGTCCTTGGCTATGATACGGGTGGGTAGAGTCTTTGAAACTGCCAACACAACTGAGGCCTCTCAACACACAGCTAACGTGGCCGCCCAATCGACTGTGAATCCCGAATGCGAACCGATCCCCACCATGGGCCCCGCGGATCACCCAGCCTCCCCAATACCTCCAGGAGTACTGACGACTTGCGTTCCTGTATCCGAGCAGCCGCCGCCACCACCACCACCCCCAGGGCCGGAACTAACCACCGCCGCTCCCGGCACCACCCCTTGCCTGACCACGCCGGCCAAGCCCCCACCCACGGTGGTTTGCGATCAATTGTACTACAACACAGCCACCAACAACATGTCCCAGCAATCCTTTGACATGTTCCAGAACCCGCAGGGCCAGGCGATTGACAGCGATCAGCGGGGCAAGGAGCTGCGCACGCTGGTGCAGCATTTGTACGTGGCCCAGGCGCGGGTCCAGCTGGAGGCCACGGAGATCCGCAAGGCCCAGGCAGTGGCCACGTCGGCCCAAAATCATCTGGAGGAAGCCGCCAACCATGTGCGGACCATAACCGCCACGCTCCACAATGCCCAGCAGGAAGTGGCAGCCTCGGCCATTCGAGCCCAAATCGCCCAGCTGCAGCTGGCGGCCCACGACCAGCTGCTGTTCGCCGCGCGCCAGGACGTGGATGCCTTGTCCTCCCAGATGGTGGGTCTGCAGGCGGCCGAGGGAATTGTCCAGCCCAAGCTAACCGTGGACCTGCACGCCCTCCTCGATAAACTGCGCCAGCCGTTGGCTATGTTCGATCGACCCACGCCGGTGCCGGTGATCGTGACTCCGCCGCCGAACATTCTCGCTCGCAGCGGCGCTCAACGCGGCGGGCAGATTTTGATGTTTAACGGCGGAGAGGGCAAGGATAATTCGAAGGCCTTGAACAGTCCGGAGAAGCGGAATGAAGCGTTTCGGAGAGCCGAGGATTTCGAATACGGCTAGGATGCACTAGAGAGCTACGACTGCTGTGAAATATATTTTTTATCTGTTGTTTCTAACGTCTCTTTGCGATGGAATAAATTTCTTTAGTTTACAATTGGGAATGGCATGAGATTTCGATTTTGGCGCAAGAAATTCTCCGAATTGTTTCCGAAAATTAAAAGATATATGATACATAGATTTGTAGCATTATATTCAGCCCTTGTAAAAGTCGTTCAAGACGGCAAGACAAATTCGAATTGAATTGGCAACCGCAAAATCGTATATATATAGAAATGCAAATAGGTAGTAAAGGATAGATATATTCATATGCAATAGAGTTTGAGTAGTTTGAGTTTTTGAGTGTATACTTTGAATGTACCTCCTTACTGCGTCCCCGTAAAATCTAAAAGTTGAAATGTGTTTGTTTGTTTTAGAACTTTAGTTTTCACTTATGTCTTGTTTGTGGTTGTGATAACAAAATATATGCTATAAGGAAATTCTACAGAGATCACCAATTGAAACGCAGGAGTTTTTTTGAGTTGAACTTAAAACGAAAACATTGAGAAGT
The DNA here is from genome assembly GCA_037075105.1 of Lissocephala sabroskyi. Lineage (NCBI taxonomy): Eukaryota > Metazoa > Arthropoda > Insecta > Diptera > Drosophilidae > Lissocephala > Lissocephala sabroskyi. The sequence continues at coordinate 984 of JBAMCP010000329.1, read as the reverse complement.
TGAAAATCAAACTATTTGCTTGTGATAAAGGATGAAGGATATTTATATAGATAAGGTTTTATTTTCGTATCCAGTTAACTGCTTCACGCACATTTACTAATAGTTACGGTTTAAGAACTTTAACATTTAATATATACGAGTATATTTCGATTGGACTACACACTTAGAGAGCAATGACCCAAATATGATTGCCATCCCACTTCCTCAGCCCCAAACACTTACCCCGGGCGTTATCATCATTTGTATAGGCAGACCCTTCTGGTTTGATGATATGGTGACTGCATCCGCATCAGGCTGAGAAGCTGCCCCATCCTGAGCCGCCGCAGTGGCTCCTGCGGCCGCCTCCTGGGGCTCTGGGAACTTTTGCTGCTGGAGGGCCTGCTGTTCGCGCTTGTAGCTCTCCATGGCCATCATCGAGGTCTGGCGGGCATTTGGGTTATCGAAACTGTAAGGCGGCACGGCATCCTGATCGGAACTGGATGTACGACGCTGTGAAGAAGTCATACTACGTTAGAAATAATTGAACGCGACTCTGACAACAACACATAGGGAGCGTTGGGGGAAATCTTGGGCAAGGTTAGCGAAGGACAATTACCACGATGACGATGGATTTTCGGGGCCTCGCTATCGATTTAACCAACTTACGTGTTGCAAACTCGAGTTCCGCAGATGGGCTACATGGTCGTAGTTCTTGTAGCATCCAGTTCCTGTGGTGGCAGGATTGCGGCCACTGGTCGATTCTCCTTCGGTGCTATTGCCATCCGTTTGCGAGAGATTGTGTCCTGTGGGTGATCGGCGTAGCGCGTGGGTTAATCGGTGCCAATTTTTAAGTGATCGTGTATGACTCTCGCGCTTTTCTGTGTGTGTGCGTGTGACGGTGTTTCGGGGTGTATGGGTGTGTGTGGGTTCGGGTGTTTGTTGTTGGTTGTTTAGTTGTTGTAGTTCGAGGGCAGCGCACGCAAAAGCCATGAAAATATTTATGTT